>JBBPMM010000065.1:0-14564 GCA_038090335.1 Solioccasus polychromus
GGATTAACTCCCTCTGAGGAGGACCGTTACCGGGGAGACCCCCCAACCATAACCAGCGGAATTGAACCCTGCTTCTTTCTTTCTCCAGTAATGTCCCCCACTCCTCCTTCGTCCTCCCCTTCTCCACCAGCTCCCACTCGTCGGCCTCGTCGTCGTCCTAGACGTCACCCTACTCCCTACTCTGTCCCTGCTCAACCCCGTCTTTCATCTCATGATGACTCTCCGACACTCCCTATCCCTGAACCTGCCAGAGCCACCTGGACCCCTCAGCCAGAATGGTCGACCCCCGTCACTATCTATGATAATGATACCCACCTCCCTATTCCTCCTTCAACCCCTCCCCGTTCTCCCTCACCTGGAACTCCGACTCATCCTATTGACATTGATTCCCTTCTCGATACCCCTGCCCGCTCGGGGCAATGTTTCAAATGTCAAAGGTGGGGCCATTGGTACCAGGAGTGCCATGAATACCGTTGTCCGAAGTGTTACCTATGGGCGCCCAGGCATTTACAAAGCCACTGCAGAGGACTCCCTTGTGACGGCTGCGGAGTATGAGGACATAAGGTCACTTATTGTCCAGACATTTCCACTAATCCCCCAGTTGCCTCCTGGATTGTCGACGAAAACTCTTCCTTGGGTGGAGAAAATAATTCAGCTCAGTGAGCTGATATCTACGAAGGGGGTAATGTTACGGTTTTACTGGACCCCTATCTTTTCCTGTTCTTTCCATTATCTTCCTACTTTCCCTGGCTGTTGTTCCTGTATTTCCCGAGTTCCGATACTTTCCGTTTTACCTCGTAGCACCGGAGCTAAGGATTACCTCATATAGCTATCATCCTCCAGAACATTCTAGACAGTTTCCTCTTTCTCTCTTGGTCTGTGCGCATCTTCTCTACCTATAAATACCTAGACTTCCTATGCTTGTACCTTAGCTAGTTCTATGCAATCCAAGCCTAGTAACCAGCAAGCCGCTCAGGATGAGCAAGACCATCATCACCATTCCAGTGCTCTCAGCTACCATGCTAAGAAGCTTTCTCACTGTTCAAGGAGTGAGATACCAACTGATCATCTTCATCGCTACGGTACAGGACTTACCGTACGGATGAGTCGATACCCTCTATTGGGAGACGACCATTCTCATTGTAATCATCTTAGGATTACCCCGACGACGTATCAGCATATACCACCGCGTATATTTCATCAGTTACTAGCTGAGTTACTAGCCTCAGCATAACACTAACGAAGTTATTTCATCTCTTCCACTATCTGTTGAGTCCTAGCTCCAGAAAATATCAACCAACTTATCAACTTGATTATCGACTCTATTCTCACAAGTGAGTATCTCCCACCTGTACTCAACTTCTGCTTCCATTGGAGTGTCCTTCTGCTTTGCTGCTCTACATCTCCAAGCTTCATTCCACTTCAATATGGTATTCAGCTAGCATGTCCATTTCAACTTGTTTCAAGCTGCAGCACAATGTGCTTGCTGCACAGTCCTTCAAACACACTCCCCCATCATATCTGAAGCATTTAGAAGCATTTTGACACTGCACTTCACCTCCGATGTCTCCTGACTTTAACTGAACTTGATCCCACTCTTCTACCCTGTGGCTTGTCTCAGTGTGACCATACCTTAGCTTGGAGGCTCATTCCATCATTGCATGGGTATACTGGGTGGTGTCAGTGGCTCTGGTAAGTTGTTTGGCATGCTCTTGATGTGCTCTTGTTGCTGACATTGCTGTTCCATAGATACCATCTTCAGCACAACTCATCAGAAGTCGCTGCTGGCGTCGTTTGCAGTGTCTTTGTGCTGTCATCTTGTTCTCCATCTCATGTACTATCTCAGCTTGGCTTGGCTTGGCTTGGCTGCATTTGTTTTCACAGTATGTTCTTCTTGCATTAATCATCACAATGGTCAACATTATCACATTCAAGTTCATTACTTCCATCAACTTCGGCTTGCCTTGCACACTAGAGGATCATGTATTCATTGACCCCCAGCATTGCTGTCATCACATTTTCACACTATTGCATGTCCATTGCACTCCAGCATCACTGAGCTGTCCACAATGCTTGCAGCTCAGCTGACACAAATGACTAGCACTGATCATAGTTTGTAGATTACATTGTTGTCTTGAAGTCATAAAAAAACCCGTAGAATAATGTCACACATAGTGAAAAATTGCACAGTGTAGTGAAAAATTGCGCAACATAGTGAATAATCGCGCAACATAGTGAATAATCGTGCAACATAGTGAAAAGTCGCGCAGCATAGTTCTAAATTCCGCGCGCAGGGTCAAAGAAAATTGCGGAACAAAAAAATCGTGGGATAATATATGTGCAGATATTCCGCCATAGCCATACGAGTCTCATACCGCTTTACTGTTACGTCAGAACCATCTGCCAATTAGCATGCCATCAAACAATCGTACCCGACCAAGTTATATTGTAAGTAATGCGCACGCACATGTCTCGAAAGCGCCGAGCGGCATATAGTAAGCTGATGTATCCGCTGCACAAGGTGCACTGGCCCAATTTCTTCGTAAAACTACACCACAAGAGGATTGTCATATGCAACACGCGTGTATTTGTTGGGAGATATAGGAGCGCAAGAGGCACCAAACAGATGTCAGAGACGAGCGAAAAGCCGGAGCACTCTGGTACGTCGGTCGAGGTGTGGCTATGAAAATTGGGATGGGTCAAGGGTGAATACAGTGTGTGAGGAGAGTTCGTCTGCGGATAAAGAGCCGGGGTCCTTGTCTCCATCAACGTCACCGTGAAGTCCCGTTAGCGAACCGTCATCATATCCTCAAATGGATCGTTGGGAATTCCTCGACAGTTTGGTCTCAACTGCTTCTTTGAATAACGAATCTGCATCGAACTCTTCCATGCGCTCGCCTACAACAGGCCAATTATGCAGACGATGGTGTGGGTCATACGAATCCATAGTAACATATTTTAGAAGACACTGACTATACCGGCTATCTAGTAATCTCTTGTCTCACCCAGTTCTCGCCTCACTGTTGCCCAGAGGGAGTGGTGTTTGTTTCGATAGGCTTCATGGCAGGGAACAAAAGCACCTCCTTGATGTCTACAAAACCCTGTAAGAAACAAAAGGTCCTCCGCGACGAATACGAGATGCATACTGGGGGAGTCTGTGAGGAACATGACTAGCCGATCGATACCCATTCCCCAACCTCCAGTGGGCGGAAGACCATGCTCCAGTCTGATATGTCAGGAGCACGTGAGTTACATCTCTTTGAACTTCGCTGCGCTGACTTACGCATTCACAAACGTCTCGTCGATCGGCTGAGCCTCGTCGTCGCCTTGCTCCTTCTGCCGGGCCTAATGCGCACATGTCAGAATGGGCCGCTTCGACAATTAGAACCGAAAAACGTACCTGTTCCTCGAAACGAAGCCGTTGTTCAAAGGGATCATTCAACTCGGTATAGGCATTGCAGATCTCCTTGCCGCACAAGAACGCTTCGAAACGCTCGCATAGACCCGGGCGAGAGCGGTGGTTCTTGGCGAGAGGGGACATGACTTGAGGGTGACCGACTAGAGCGGAAAACGTCGTCAAATAAGTCGGGGAAAGAATCGGATGGCGTACCAATGAACGCGGGCGAGATGCAAAGTGGTTCGATGAATTCACCAACGAGCTATAAATGGGATTGTCAGTATTGCGCGTCACCTCATTGGGACAAATAGGGCCACTTTATCAAGAAGACGAGCGTTGGTGCGAGGTTCTGAACAATCGACGCCATGCTGTATGACAGATTAGCAAAAAGCGCATAGGGTGAACAGAATATAGTTGCCTTCTGACAGAGATCAACGAGGAACTTGTTCGCCTCAGCAGTGTGCAGCGTCTCGCTCGGAGGGAACTCGACGTTCAGCTTCTCCTCTAGGGTCCCGATCATATCATATCGCTTCCAAGGCGTTTTAAAGTCCATCACGAGCTCCCTGCCGTCCTTGCCGTCCGGATGGTACGTCATAACAGTTTTTCCGTCCGTAAGGTACCTAACCATTCCTTCCACCAAGTTTTCCGTAATCTCCATGATGTCGTACATGTCCGCATACGCCATATAGAATTCACAGAGCGTGAACTCGGGATTGTGGGTGAGGTCGATACCTTCGTTTCTGAAAACGCGGCCAATCTCGTACACGCGATCTAAGCCACCGACAGTGAGTTCCTTGAGGTACAGCTCGGGTGCAATGCGAAGGTACAAGTCGAGATTGAGATCGTTATGGTGTGTAATAAAGGGCTTCGCAGTCGCACCACCGGCGAGCATGCTCGTGATCGGTGTCTCAACTTCGAGGAAGCCAAGGTTATCAAGAAACCTTCGAATATAATTGATGATCTTGGAACGAGTGATGAAAATACGACGGGTATCATCTGAGAGGATGAGGTCTAGGTAGCGTTTTCTATATCTAGTCTCTTGATCCTTGAGACCGAAATGACCGGAAGGCAGCTGATGCAGATTGGGTGCGAGGAGGACCATTTCTGAGGGAGAAATTGATAACTCTCCCTTTTGAGAACGAGACGGAGAGCCGATGACACCAACGATGTCACCTCGACGGAAGATCTGTTGCGTGGCCAGGAAAGTCTTTTCATCTTCTGCATCTCTACATCCAATTCTGTTCAGGACGAGACCATCGGACGACACAGAATCACGTACCGGGCATTGGCAAGGATCTGGACGTGCTGACCTTCACCGTGCAAGTCATAAAACTTGAGCTTACTACCACTGCTCCGGATGTTGTGTATACGTCCAGCAAGATTGACCCGGACGCCTTCGAGCTTTTGTCCTGGAGTAATCAACCCTTCCTTGCCGTAGTCACGGATAAAGTTTGCGATCGACTTGGTCACATGGAACTTGTGGGGGTATGGATTTGGATCCTGAGTCTCCTTGAGCTTCAGGATCGCTCTAGAACGAAGTTCAAAGTATTGCTAAATAAAATACCTCGTTTGGAAATGCAGAGCGATGAGATGTTCAAACGACTCACGTTAGGATTCAGATCATCCTCATTTGCGATGTTCGCAACACTATCCTGAGCAGGAGTCGCAGCCGCAGCTGCAGCCTTTTCAGCCTTCTTTGCTTCCTTCTCGCGTTGCTTCTCGCGGCGCTTGAGCTCCCTTTGTGATGTTCAGTCATGCACAACATCTCAAAGATATCCAGCAAGATGGGACGCACGTCTTTGAGATCATTTCGCCCGTCACCGGATCCTTGTGTGCTCCAGCCTGAGTGCCTTCTGAAGCCATTTTTCTAGTAATAAAATGTGGTATAGAATCGAGTCTATGGTTTTTTTTGAATACCTGATGCCGGCGGAGGGTTTGAGTGATCCATCTCCGGGCGAGCATCCGCCCTTTTTCTATGGGGATCGATATGGCTTCCTATTCGAGTCACTAAAAATTCAAGAGTCACGTGGTTTATATCACATGATACGTTATTCTCACGATCATAACGATCTAGCACTGCATGATCGCGTAAGCAGCCTAATCGATTCCACCCTTGCTCACTGTACCTGACAGCGACAAACCTCTTCTGCATTGACATTGAACATGTCTTCGGACTACGAGTACTCTGACGAAGACGTAGATTACTATGATGACGAGGACGAGGACATGATGAGCCCACAGGAAGATGGTGAGTGCCGTAGCACACCCATCGAGGCCTCCTCTGGTGGTGAGCCACACGACAAGCCACGCACTTACTCGGTCCTCGGTTTTTTGTGCCAGGTTCAGACCCATCCGACGATGAAATGGATATGGATACCTTTGGAGACGACTTCAAGGTTCCACAGCGTGCCGCCCGCAAGGCATACGAGGTGGAATATGAGTCGCTCCCCCAAATTGCCGTCGAGAAACTTATGGCAGCAGACGTCGAACATATCAGTGGCATATTCGGTGTAGACGTACGTGGCTTCTAATTCTCCATCGTTCGTGCAATACCCATTTCGCAGGGGTGCACGGCTTCGTTGCTGTTGCGCTACATGAATTGGAACAAGGAGCGTCTGATCGAGAAATACATGGATAATGCATCGGCTGTGTCTGTTTCAGCGGGAATATCGCCTCCGCTGAAGGCATCTCCTTTTTCCTCGGCTGCCGGGCCCGAGCGCTCTCAAGGCACCACATCGAGTGCCCGGTCAGGTGGGCTACGCCGACCCACGCGGCAAACACCCAGTATGCGCTTCCTCACATCAACCGCATCCTAGTCAACACTGACAATCCGTCATAGCTCCAGCTCCGAAACCATCACCCTTCGTGTGCCCAATTTGTTTCGATGACTCACAAACGGCATTTTCGGCGTTATCGTGTGACCACGCTTTTTGCGCGGGATGTTGGAATGCCTACATCACGTCCAAGATTAGAGAGGAGGGCGAGAACGCGATCAGGTGTATGGCCGAGGGTTGTGGCATCATTGCACCAGATCCGTTTGTTCATACTGCCCTGGGGGACGATGCAGTCACCTGGGAGCGCTTCAACGAGCTTCTTGTGCGTCATTTTGTGGGTTCCAACCCCAACTTGAAGTACTGCCCCTACCCTTCCTGCACATATACTGTCTCTTGCCCTGCTGCAGCGTCCAAGAGTGCACTGACGACAATCGTCCCAACAGTCACGTGTGGTGCGAATGCAACCCCACAACACAAATTCTGCTTTGGATGCCCGATCGAGAGTGACCATCGCCCCGTGATATGCGGTGTGGCAAAGATGTGGCTCAAGAAGTGTCGAGATGACAGCGAGACTGCGAATTGGATCAAGAGTAACACCAAGGAGTGCTCTAAATGTCAGAGCACAATCGAGAAGAATGGTGGTTGCAAGTACGTCCTCGTCTCTGCATGGCATTCGGTCGTCGCTACAATTATCTTTTCAGCCACATGACTTGCAAGAAATGCAAGCATGAGTTCTGCTGGGTATGCATGGGGCCTTGGTCGGAACATGGCACTGCCTGGTACTCATGTAACCGTTATGATGAGAAGGCTGGTGTGGACGCTCGAGATGCTCAATCGAAAAGTAGAGCATCGCTGGAGCGCTATCTTCACGTACATCTCTTACTTCTCATCCGTCTCTTATATCTAACACTCTGGATAGTACTACAATCGATGGGCAAACCACGAACAATCCGCGAAACTTTCCGTTGAATTATACAGCAAGACTGAAAAGAAGATGGAAGAGATGCAGATCACGTCTGATTTGACGTGGATTGAAGTTCAATTCATGAAGAAGGCGGTCGACGAGGTCGAGAAGTGCCGAATGACACTCAAGTGGACATACGCGATGGCGTACTACTTGGAGAAGTGCAACGAGAAGGAACTCTTTGAGGATAATCAAAGGTAAGCACTTCCCTTTCAGCCCTTCCGCGACATATACTTGATGTTGACAACCTGAGCAGGGACCTAGAACAAGCTGTGGAGGAGTTGTCAGAATTACTCGAATCCCCTATCGACGCAGAGGCGATATCAACACTGCGTCAGAAGGTAACCGATAAGACGGTAGGTATCATTATTTTAACGATCTGCTGCCGATGCTCACTTGTTCGTATTTTTTTCCCATGGGGTTAGGTGTATGTGTCAAAACGGAATGAGATTATGCTGGAGGACACTGCGAAAGGATTCCTAGATGGACGGTGGTCCTGGAACGTTCCTGTTGACGGATTTGACTGATACCTTTTACCGTATCGTTATCCTCTCAGGCAAGGTGCTACTATCCCAATCGCAATCTTTGCCTCTAATCTCGGGACACTTCTGATGCTATCTGGTTTTCGTCCCAGATGTGCTGGTAGCACACCTGGTTTCCCGTCGTTAATATCAGAGCCTGTTGTAATTCTATGTATTTTGGTACCGAACAATCCCATCGGGTTGACGCAACTAGGAATTAGACACTGGGTACGACTTCCTGACACAGCCACAAACTATCACTTGCAATGTCGCTTCACCAATAAGAAAGATCTCGTTCGCTGATCTACTGGCAGGCACAAGAGCTCTACGTGTACGTGTACTGGTTCTGGTAATTATCTAGCAGAAGTATCAAGTCCGTTGACACTAAGTTGGACACTGTACTGCGCCTACTATACGATTTCAATGGAGCTTGGCGGGCAGGAACAATTACGAACGTCGAATACTCACAGGTCTGTTCATTGTCGCTAACAGCGGGTTGGTTTGGTATGAACTAAAACCCCGCTAGTTCTGGGGATGAGGTTAGTCTTCTCCGTTCTATTTCCTACCTTTTTTTGGTTTTGGTTTTTTGGGAGTGGGTGGTTTCTTTCTTGCTTCGAGTCTCTCGTTCGCGTTACCTTCGTCGCTTTGCGTCGATACGACCACACTCGTTTAAATATTCTGGCCACAGTATAGGATGCTCTACCTTACCTCTGATGCTTTTCCTGTCTGTGAGTCAATTTTGTTTCCTGCTTGGTCAACTATCGACATACTATTGTTGACAGTCGTACCATTCGGTGTCATTGGGTCTGTTGTCTCCCGTATACCTCCCCTGACACGACCCATTGACCAAGAAATGCTTCAGATTCTTTCGATACCTTTGGTACTCGATACGAGTTATCGCCTCATTCACCTACCGCCCCATTCCTATACCCGAAAATCCGACATACACTGCGTCCAAAGACGTGACCATCATTGTTCCCACAATCGACGCTGGTGAAGAATTTAAGGAGGCGGCGCATAGTTGGCTCGTCGGAAAGCCCAAGGAAATCTTGATCATCACTGAAGAAAAGATGAAAGGTCCACTCCAGGAGCTTGCGAATGAGGTCGACCGGGAGCGGATTCGCGTGCTCACCGTCCCGTTCGCCAACAAGCGTTTGCAGATGGCGCATGATATAAGGAATTCGACGACGGACATCATCGTCTTTGCAGATGATGATGCGATCTGGCCAGCGACGATGTTGCCCTATATGCTAGCGCCTTTTGAAGACCAAAAAGTTGGCGGAGTAGGTACATCGCAGCGTGTCCAGCCTGTCGGCGAACGTATGACGGTCTGGGAAGTTCTCGCGGCATTCCGTCTGACGATCCGGAATATCGAGATTTCATCGTCAACCCACATCGACGGCGGGATCCCCTGTTTGTCGGGACGCACTGCAGCATATCGGACCATCATTCTCAAGGATCCAGAATTCTTGCATAAATTTACGCACGACTTTTGGTTGGACAAGTATCAGTTGAACTCTGGGGACGACAAGTTCTTGACGCGGTGGATGGTGAGCCATGGGTGGAGCACATATGTGCAATGCTGCAAGGAGGCAGAGCTATTGAGCACGATGAAACCCGACTGGAGGTTTTTGAAGCAGGTCTTGCGGTGGACACGAAACACATGGCGGTCAGACTTGCGATCACTTTTTATGGAACGACACATTTGGACAACTCATCCTTACGTAGCATATACTATGGTGAGCACCGTTTCTCACACCTTGGTCTCCGCCATCTCATTTTCCGAATGATCGGTACACAGGTTGACAAGCTCTTTAATCCCCTCACCCTCCTCGTGGGTCCCTGCCTCGTCGCTACACTCGTCTGGAAATCTACGATCCCTGTCGACCAAGGTGGTTATCATTTACCTTGGTGGTAAGCACTTGTTATTTTTTGCCGCGCTTATCACGTCACCTTCTTGCGGTCTCTCCAGGAATGTGATCGCCTCATATTCAGTATGGCTTATGGCAACCCGAACGGCAAAACTACTGCCTCACCTCTGGTATCAACCGGAGCATATCATTTACGTTCCGGCATTTATTCTTTTTGGCTACTACTTTGCGGTCATGAAGTTGTATGCCCTCTTTACGCTGCATGAAACCGCTTGGGGTACGCGTGCTGGGATTGGTGATCCAATCGCTGCCACTGCCGCTGCGACGATGGCCGACGAGAAGATGGATTCTCCATCTGGATATTACAACGTTCGTCCCGATGCAAGTACGCACTTGGTCACGCCAGAATCTCAGATGTCACGGATGCCCGTGTGAGCGACTCCACGCTGCTTACGGTGAACCCTCCAACGCGGCGTACGCATTCAAACGGCCTCGAGGATGTATCTATACGAACATACTTAACTTTCATATCGACACAATGGACTCGGAGAATACTTCAAGGATGCACCACTACCAACTAATATTCTGGTTGCTGCCGCCGCCTACTTAATACCCCCATCGTATCTGTATTATTTACTGTCCTCGTTGCATACTTGTCATTTATAACTCGTGCACATTGCATGGATCGTGTCGTACCGCTCTCTAAAGTTGCTAGCTCGTTGACACGGCGTTCAGGAAAATTGCATCGGACATACATAATGTCAGACCCGTCCGTCAGTGTCAACGAGGCTCAACGTTCTCAATGGTGCTCTCTTCTGAACGAAAACGCCTGGCCCCATGTTGGGCTTTCAGTGGCGACAAGGTTAACTCAAGAATGTGAGATTAATGACGCCCCATCGCCCAACCCCCGTTCATATTTACGTTACTCGAGCATATGTACTATGTGGTTGCCGCGAGCCTTGGTAAGCCTGTAACTCCGCTAAGCTTGTTGCGGCGAATTCCGGATCAAACATCTCGCGCCCATCATGTGCTCTCCAACTTCGACGATTATCTGATATCGGCGCTGAACGTTGACGTTAAACCATAGTCTTCTATGACTCTGGCGTCTTTCCTCGTGTTGTCACTTACTGCCTTTTTTTTCCGTTGGAACCCCATGATAGGCGTTGCGTCTCTGGCATGGAACATACCGACGTCTTAGTAGAAGCGTCTTTTCCACACAGTGAGGCCCAACTTGCACATTGACGTCACGTACATATTTGAGGGATGCGTCTCATCAATGGGCGATGTTTCCAAGCGACTACTCTTCTCATGACCCTGGCATTGCCGCAAACCTTCAAAAAATCACCAGTGCATAGTCATCCGTCCGTGATCATGGTGAGAAATAGGGTATGTACAACGTGAATGGTATATCTGAACGAAAGGTTTCAGGTGAATCGTAATGAAATCATGACTCGGGTGCTGGAGCTGCGCAATCGGGCCATCAACGGTGAATGCCTGTCGAGTGCGGTCGACGGACATTATCCAAGACATAGAGAGTGCATATGCGCATTCCAAGAGGGTGTGACGAACACGGACATTAACCGCCACACGGGGGTCCCTGATCTCTCAGGAAGATTTTGGGGTTTCTGGCACCGACGCAGGTGGTGCGGGATCTGGGGTGTCTTCAGGTATGGGTGGAATCTCGACGTTGGCGGCACCACTGGGGCTCTTGCTGATCTTGAAGACGAGTTTGCCCGCTGCCTTACCCTCTTCGAGGAGTTCGAGCTCAACCGCTATCATCGATCAATCAACTAGCCGTCAAGGGAGAGAGAAACCGGACATACGAGTCTCAGAATGCTCTAGTAAATCGGCTAGGCTCTCCCTACTCTCCGTCTTCTTGATGAGCTTGTAGCTAAAGAAGAATCTCCGAGCATATACTTCAATCCCGATTTTAGACGACTCGAGGCCCGATCTGTGTATCAGCGGCTCAACATCTCAGCACCGTCATCTGATGCAGGACCCACAGCTTGATGGTATCGTCCCAAGTCGCCACAAACTCCACTCCTTTGACGTACTTGGCTTTTTTCGTCTTCTGCGGAATTTTGCCTCCCTTGACCCTCACGAAGAATAACCCGCTGAAGAAGCCTACTTTGGCAGGTAGACCGCTGGCTTTGATGTCTGTCATGTCGAAAATTACGGTTGATCACTGCTCAATCAGGAGTTGACGTGGACGAACCTGTGATCTCGACGGTGACTTCGTCTACTTTTCCAACTTGTTCTGGTGGGGATGGATTCTGGTTTGCAGGCATGGCCATCACTGGTGTATCTGTCATCTTGTCAGGAGGTTTCGCACGTGGAGGGAGAAGAAAAAAACCAAAGGCACGACGGGCCAAACGAGAACAAGATCTCTAGCTCAAAGGAACGAGGAGGAGGGGCAAGCAGAAAGACCACTGCAGCAATAAAGTGCTTTTCATCCACACCAACCCCTTTCGGTTATATAAACACCACACCCTTCCACCCTCGCTCCGACTCCGCACAAGTGGCCGAGGCGCAATCTGACGAGGTTCGACGCCTTCGCGATATGGCATACAGACACCCCAGGGATGGAAGCATTGCCGTGCATTATGTATGAGGCCCGGGCCGGCGATCAGGGAATAGATTCCTTTTTTGTATGGTTCTGAGAATGTGGGCGGGACGACCGACGGCGCAAGAGGTGCGGCGAATGGTAGGGTTGATCAGAGCGTAGGATGCTCGGCGATCAGCGGTTCGGTGCCTACTGGTATGTGCAAGCACTGATACACGGTGCGTTCAGTGGACACCCGTTAGCTCAGGTTTTTCTCCGAATCGCCCGCCCATACGGGCAGCTTCCATCCTCTCGAAGCCAGATCACAGGTGGCATCCGCATCGAAAATGGACAGAGACGAGCCTCTTTGTGGAGGCTGACCACATTTTTTTCTTCTGCTAGCACATGCTATGTTCCTGACTGGGTTTGGGCGTGTGCACGCGCCATGTGCCATTCCCTGCATTCCTTCCCTTTGGATCGAACATGGGATCCAAACTGGTGGGCGTGATAAGTATGAGTGGCGGGCCAGAACGCTTACTTACGCTATCCCGACAATTGTCAATTGTGCATCCCACTGCGTAGATCCGTCCGGAGGGACCTCATGTTCACCTCAACTCGAAAGAGTGGATCCGCCGTCAACATTAAAACGAAATACATAGCTCCACACAATCATACGGCGTCCTGAACGGCCCTGTGCAACTCAAAAGTCAACGATAAGCCACGCGGAGTCATCAAACGTGCATCATCCGCATCCATTATCCGCTAGGGTTTCTCCACTAAACTCCTTTATGACCCCCCTCCTTCCTGCATTCAGCGTCGTAGGGCTATTTTAACGAAGCCGATCACGCCGACAGGGTGCACACATGCACACCTGACTCAGGCCCAGAGACTCGTGCCACTCCTTCGCACCTCTTCCGCAAACAACGCATCGAACTCGTCCGCAGATTGTCCAATGACGCCAAACGCATCCTGAAGGGTACGTCCCAGGTACTCGAGCTCTTGCGTCACCCCCTTCATCGTGAGCGCATACGCAAAAAAGAGGAGCTGTCGAGATGCATGGACCTCGCGGTTCTTGACCACGTCCAGCTTTCGAATGGCGTCCACCTGCGGAGCCGTCAACGGCCGCCAAACGATGTTTGCGATACATGAACATACCAAGCGTTCCCGCGCCCTTTCGGCAGGCGGCAGGTATGGCGGTAGTGGTGCCTTTAACCGAAACGCCGACGCCAACGTGGTAAAGTAGAGAATGATGTTGCCCACCATCTCGCGCCGCTCCCTGTTGACGGGGAGGATAAACTCCCGTCTGACGGTCTGACATTGACAATGAGCGCATCACGTCAAGAAAGAAACGTCAAGTGAATCGTGATCTTACTGTGAACCTGTGCAAAGCAACTAAGAATAGTGGAACCGACGCAGCAACGGCATCACGCACCATTCCTCGCGCGTAGTAACGCACCGCATGCTATGGAGCTTGTCCAAAATGGTTTGAAGGCTCGTCAATATGGAGCGGTACAGCAAGATCGGAAAGGGGCCCTTCAACCGCGGTTCATGCTGCGTCTGCGCCAACAGTCCCTGCAACTCGATCAATTTGATTTGGAGATGAAGTTCCCTTGAAATGTGAAGTGCGAAAAAAAAAAAGACGATCAGTGACGGGTCCACAACTTCGGCGTCCCACATACATGGCCATGAACTCTTGTATGGAGCTGCTGAGCTGAGCACTTGCAGATTTGGAGAGCAGTGGAGTGTTCTCGTCCGGGGATTGTGATCCGTTTTGCGCTCCAACAGGGGTGGCGATATCATCGTAGTCGACCAAGCCAGAATTGGAAGCCACGAGCCGGGTGTACAGCCAGCCGATGTTGAGACAAAACCTGTGTTCTGGGTCAAGGGGGATGCTGAGCGAAGGATGTCAGTGCAGAACACGTACTCGCCGAGGGCCTTGCTCAATTCGCGTCTAGCTTCCGACGGCCACCATAAACGTGATGCGATGAGGGCCCATATCACGCCCACTGTGACAGACGTTGATCGATGATATGCGATATCCAGTACAGGAACGTTGTCTTCCCGAATATTGAACCTAAATGGTCGGATCAGCAGACGCACAACGGGTGTCAAACCGCCAGATAACGCACGCATACAGGCACGTCAGGTTATACGTCAAGAGCACGAAGCGTCCGGTGGTGGCGTACTCTGGCTTCGCCACGATATAGTAAAAGCACGGTAAGGAAAAGAAGAAGCCGAATATCGACAACACGATTCCGTTTTCTGGAAATAGGGTATATATCCCGGCCGCAACGACAGCACCAAGCCTGCATTGTATTTAGTCAATCACACTGCCCGATTTCGCCCGCGAGATTTACCGTACAGCGTCCCCAGGGCGCGATGGATGGCCAGAAAGTTGGTCTGATGGGGGGGGGGGGGGGGGGGCAACTGTGTGTCATCACGATCCCGGGAACAACGCCCCCCCCCTATCGTGGGGGCCATGCCCACGAAGCACC
>JBBPMM010000065.1:14573-84230 GCA_038090335.1 Solioccasus polychromus
CGCGCCGGGGCCCGGGGCGGGAGGCGGGCGGGGGGGGGGGGGGGGGGGGGGGGGGGGGGGGGGGGGGGGGGGGGGGGGGGGGGGGGGGGTCAGCTGTGTGTCATCACGATCCTGGGAACAACGCACCGCTCCTATCGTGGGGGACATGACCACGAAGCACTGCAACGTAAACTTAGCTTCCGGAACGTCTAAACCCCGCAGCCCCCACTCACAGATATGAGCGCCCATTCTCCCCTGTATTCCGTAAATAACGGACGTGTGGCATCGAAGAATGCAGGTGCGGCCAACAAGGCAGTCGACATGCCCACTTTGAATGCGTAATAGACGTTGCGATCTCTCAGTCTGTCGCCAAGGTCCCATAGAGACCGGAGGAATCGCTCGACAAACGTGAGGCCAGAACGATCTGGCGTCTGCAACGTATTCGGCGCATGCGGTCGTACTTTTGGAAACGACACCTTGGGATGACGCTCGCCGGTGTTGAAATAAGTGGCTAGTTCACAAAATCACACAAGTCAATTCCAAACGCGAGAGAACGAATCGTTTCCAACGCTCACAGATCCGACGTAATCCGGCACGTGTCGTTTTCTCTGATCTCCTTCGCCGTCGGAAAGCTTTGATGTAAGAAAGTAATGATTTCGGTCCGTTGATAAAATAGCGTCTGAACCAGTTTTGTCTTGAGAACCTGGTTAACTCCACTGCATATATTCTGCGCATAGCATCAGTAAGGGACATCAGTTCCCCGGCAAACTCCTGTAGGGTAAAAATAAAGCTGCGCCGGCATGTCAGGTCTAGACGCCAACAGCCGAGCCACCAACTCACAAATAAACAAGAAAAACGTGCTCGTGTTCGCTCTCTGCCAGTATCGAATCGTCCCCCGAAGACGTCTCGGAAGCAAAGTTGCTCCGCCTGTAGAGACGCAGGACCGCGTGGTTGGACGAACTCTCAAACGTGACCAACGCCTTGTCGATGCCGTCCATAATCTTGTGAAAATCTTGCGGCTGCATCATCTTGTACTGTTCGGCATTCTGGCTGTTGACAAATGCTTCTCGTAATCGCTTCAAACACGACGTGCACGCATTCTATCCCTCGATAAACTTTATTACGTGCCTAAATGAAACTGATGGGAATCGCCTCACCGAAAGGGCTTTCAACGGCGGACCAACGTCATCCACGAGATCACCAAACATGTCTGCAGCGGCGCGAAGCAACGCCTCTTCCAAATCGTCCGTTTGCGACGCGAGGGAATACCGGGTTTTGCCTTTGATCCCCGCACCGTGTCCATCTTGCTCGTCTTCCGATGGACGTTGGAGAAGAACCAGTTTCCCATCCCTTTGCGCTCTGGAGAGTTCGTATTGCAATCTCGTGCCGCTCCGGAGACCGCTGAGATGTTGCGCCAGGCGTGTGAGACTATCGACGGCATCGCCGTACGCCTGCTTCGACAACACCCGTTCCTGTTCGCCCAAGATGCCAATCCACTCTGAGCGCGCCTCCGCCAGACTCTTCTTCAGACTCGTAAACGACGACTGGTGGTCCTCCACGGCCCGCTGCATCCTTTCGTGACTGGGCTTTCGAATAGGTTCTTCGAGCAGGAACGTGTTCGTGATCATCCCCAGCAGCGTCGAAAACGAGTCCAACGTCTTGGTCATGTTGACTTGAAGGTTATACGTGGCGCTTTGTGGCCAGAGCGAGAAACAGACCAGGTTCGATATGGCAGTACCAACGAGCACGATCGAAGATATCACCAAGAGCGTTTCCCAAGTGCCCTCTCTCACCATTCTAGGCTCGACGGATCAGCCAAATAGTGAGAAATACGATCGGCGACACTCACACGATGAAGAGAACGGTCGCCGACATTGAACATGCTGCCCGAGAAGTCAGCAAGTCGTCGGGCAAGAATCATCGACGAAAAAACTCGCCCGAATTAAACGTTGGCTTGGCCATCCACACCTTCATCCACGTCAACCCCCATATCGTCAACCCCAACCATATGATGACCACAAAGTCTGCCACGAGCTCCCATCCGGGCTTGACATCGAACCACCAAAAGAGCGACAGACCGCTGAGGCTCATGAGCGCCGCATACAACCACGCAACCATGCAATACGAGTCGGCTTCAAACATGCCTCCGATGGTCTTTGCAGGATTATAATACACGGCGCTAACACATCGTCAGCACCAAACAGACGGACGCACAGACGCTCAAACGCACATGGTCGCAATGAGGTGGGCCGAAGGGTACAGACCACCGCCACCGGACCCGTTCGACGTCAAGTCACCGAAAAAGCGAGCCAACGGCGGATGAAAGGTGAACAAGGACCCAACGAAATACGCCACCGAACACTTGAGCATGTTTTTCCACAGCAATGGTATCGTCGGTATCCGCGTCGGCATCCAGCGCGTGCGACCCTGCGCACGTGTCGTCGTCGTGGCCGTTGCATCCGACTCATTCGAGGATGCGTCCTCCTCGTCCGTGCTCTCCACCTCGTCCGGGGTACTTCTTGCGCGTGAGAGACTAGGAATAGACATCGACAGCTGGGCTGAAAAGACGTCGCTTGCATACTCCTCTTCGGGCGACTGCACGATAGACGACGCCACCGAGGGCATACGATCGTCCACTAGACGCGGCATCTGCCCTTCGTTCTGCATCAATTGTCCGAACAACGACCACTGCTGCAAGCTCGGGTGTGGGCCAGTCGAGAGTCGGGACGAGACGGTGCGAGGGATGCTGTTGGCGGTCGGTGTGCGCTGAAGAATGCTCGAACTTCTACTGCGCACAGTGCTGCTCTGGCCCAGGCTTGGACTTGCGAATGACGGCATTCGACGATCACGCGGTGTGCTTGGCTCGCCGCCAACCGCGTTCAAAGGAGCGATAGCGTCCGCCGAGCCAACAGAGGTCGCGTTCTGAGCAGACGAATTACCGCAGAAAGACGTGGTAGACGAAGAGACCGTATGTGGGTCTGAGCCCTCCAGATGCGACATCTTTCCTGTCAATAACTACAGTCCGTATGGGCAACGGCGCTGATAATGATACCACGATAAGCTTGGCCCAGCTGCAAATGAAGAAGGTGGAGTAGTCAAGCAAGGCAACGAACCTTTCCGATAGTAGCGACTTACGTACATACTCACGGCCCTGTCCAACTTGTCATCCTGTCAACTGGTCAAAGCACTTGGCAAAACGCCACGACAAAAGAGTTCACAATGTGTTTGTAATACCACACATACGGGGGTAATCATAAGCCAATGACACGAAACTAAATACTACTAGATCAGATTGTCCGAATGTACTACATACAAAAAAAGTCCATTCTTCTTCTGTTTTCTGGATTACGCTGCAAGTATCAGTACAAGAGTCCTGGCGAAATCGTTGGGGATCGGGTCGTAGTAGAAAAAGTTATGGCACGGCGTATAAAAGCTTTGGACTAGCGTAACAATTAACAGATCTTCAAAGTTAGTGCAAAAGAGAAACGGCGGTCCGTGATGCAGGTCCATCTCTAGAGTCCAAGTAGTCTGGCGAGTCCGAGGAGCGTCCAATAATACGTGGAAGGTCATAACGAACGTAATAATTATGATATAGGAAGCTCGAGGCGTTCCCAGTCTCGGTCAGAAAGCATCAGAGGTAAACGCCCCAAACATCCCATAATAAGAAAAGAAGAAAAAACGTTTCGAACGTAGTGTTCAAAAAAAAAAAAAAAAAAAAAGTCCACGTGACTTGACAGAACGCGACAAGTTGTCATCGCGTGGGCGCCGGACGACTTGCAGAGTCAACTATAGTCCAGACAGTCTTTTTTGCACCTTGGTCACCGAGTACCTAAGTAGTGGGAACCTTGATCCAAGGGTGGTCATTGCGTATAGCAGTGTCCCAATTTCACCGCGGACTTCGGCGCTGCTGACGATTGGCCAAGATGTTTCGACCAAATTCAGCTCCCGAATCAACGTGTCCATAGCGCAGGTCCAGCAAGGCTGTAACGGACGGATTAGAACACATCACGGTGTAAACAAACGAAAACTTACCCCGAGAATCGGGTCGAGGAAGTCATAGTCCGAATCAGCAATGTGTTTGATGATGGAGACACAGCACTGCGCAGCCCTGAGGCACTTTTCGTATGCAACGGGGTCCTCGTGCCCGAAGGGATAATACAACCGAATAGTCGCAACGTGAGCAAGTGTGTGAATTGCAATGTAAGCTTGTTTCTCGTTCGGCATGGTGGCGTCCAATTGGTGAATCGGGATAAGCGTCGCGAGAAAACGTGCGATGGTGTGTTCCAGTGTTTGGAAGTCGTCCATGAAGGCACTCGAGAGGGACAACGCTACATAATCATCAGAGTGTTGCAGGAACCCTGCGAGGTCAAGCCGCCTACGCTGATCCCAATTCGAAGCCAGCTGGTGAGCGTAATGGAAGAGCGCAGATGCCTTGACTCTCAGGGCCAACGGGGAGAAGCCTCCTCCAAGGTTCGAAAGTTGACCATCAAAGAAGGTTCGAGTGGTCGAGAAGGAATGGAAATCATTTATTTGACCCTGAATCCGTACCGTCGCCGTCAGTAATCAACACCAGATGATCCGAGATCGACATACGGATTCATATTCCTCCATGCCTTGGGGCCAAGGCATGACGATAGACAAGGAACCCTCGGGACCCTCCGGTATGGTCGCGGGTTTCTGTAGGGCCGCGGACCAACATCGATCGAGGGTAAAGACCTGCCAAAAAGTGAGTATTCGCTCGCCCTGCTCGATGGTATCCTTGGCGGGCTCGAGTTTCAAAGGTGCCATCACACCAGTGGACTCAAACGCAGAACGATTCATTATCGCTCCATGAAGGCCGCACTGCATTGTTAATGATGCCGCGGCGGCCGCGTGGTAGCTGCCCTCTAACGCCCGGCCATTAGACAAGAAGTAAATGGACAATAGACAAGAAGCTCTGATGACGTCGAGGATGCGATCGTTGTACTGGAGTGCGTCGTTGAGGCCTTCGAGAGCATGAGAGAGGTAATGGGATTCGTGTTCGCTCAAGGGGCCTGGTCGAGAAATGTAACAGGCCCAGAGGAAGATGGCGTTTGTAAGGCATGGATGGTGTTGTTCTGGAGCGGGTCTTGTGAAGGAATCTCGTAATCGTCCCATGTGGAGGCCGAGGAGACACTGATGGCGGTGCGATGCGAAGATGTCCACGCTGTGAACCGGCATGAGAAAGGGACCGGAAGAGGACAAGAAAATGAACTTGCAGCATCAGTGCCAAGTCCAGGGTCGGCTGCTGATCAATGTGGAAAGCCTCGCTGAAGGGCGTTGGGGAAGGCGAGGGAATGCCTTGGATCCAGGAATGCTGGGGGGAGCTTGTGACTATGGGAGAAATTAACCAGGGACAGCAATACGAAATGGCACAGCATACGAGAAGGCGGCAAAGGTGAATGAGGCGCGGAAAAGCCCGTGCTTCCGGGAGAGCCAGCGGGGGAGGAAGATGAGCTCTCCGAGTGACGGTGGAAGTGGGGATCGTGCAGCGTGACGGAGGGGGAAGTGTACTCTGGATCCTCGAGTTCGCGTATTCGCTGTTCTAGTCGTTCAATGTTTTCCCTGAGAAGCTGGGTTCTCGTCTTTCCCTTGCCATCGTCGTACTGACAGCCATCTGGCTTCTTTGCGCGGACGCACTGCTGACAGGCAGGCTTGACACCATCGCATCTCTGGGAGAGAGTGAGTGGAGGGAAATGGAGGTGGGAAGAGACGGACCATCTTTCGTTTTCTGGTCAAGGCGTGTTTGAGCATGGTGACGGGGGGAGAGAAGAGACCCGAAAATACCTGCAGCGGAGACAAGCCTTGCCCCGTTGGAGGGTTGGAGGCGGCGTGACGGGCGACTTTGTGGCCATTATTGGAACGATACTAAATATACACGAAGGAGGGGAAGCTGGCGCAACGCGACGGGGAGTAGCACCTCTGAAAACTAGGGGCGGGGAGAGGACGCGACGGGGATAGGCATACGGAGGACTGATCAGAAATAAATTAGCGGGATACTTATGGGAGTTGTAGAAAAGGGACTGATTCAGTCAATCCTTGATTCTGACCCCCCCACGGGATGTTAAACAATTCCGTCGGCAGCTCCCTAACAGCGGGTCTGTTTGAGTTTCATTTCAACATCGTCTTGTCGACCGAATCTGCACGTTCCCACACCGGTCTTGGCTTGCCGCTGCCGGACCCCGGCCCGCTCCACCCTTGGAGAGTCCACTTCCCTCTCGCCAAAGATAGACCTTATCATAATCGATCTACATACACTACACTACGTGTTCGTTCCCCGTCGTTTAAACCTTTTGTCCGCTGACCCTCCATTGCTGTGCTTCGACCCGCTACATCGAAAGGTACAACACGTGCCGAGATCTGAGGCACTCGCCAATGTTGTCCTCTGCACACGTAACCATTTTGACTTGCCCGCTCTCGTTTTCATGATACTACATACCTTTGCGATCGTCGACGTCTTGCCCAAACGAGAATCGACCAGCCTGAACCATCCTCGCCGTCGACAGCCAGCCTGATTCAGGCCCTTCTGTCAACCAAATCGGATCTCTCACGGGGCTTGTAATCGACCCAAGAAGCTCGCTCGTGTCCATCATGACGATGTATTGCTTCCAAAGCCTCCGTCGAGGCTGTCTATACGCATAATTGCCTGTTTGTCAGCGGCTGTCGTCCCCAGTGCTTGACATCCGTCAGCTCAACCGCGACACCCTTCTACCGACGCCCATCTCCCAGAATTAAAATGCTATCGATTCATAAGCATCTGTCTCGTGTCGTACCGCTTGCACCTATCTTAACACAGCCCTGTCCGGTAGAATTTCTGTGACCGGCAGGGACGGCGGACTCTGTGCCTAACCAAGTTGTTGTTCCCCCACAAATGTACAACACGCGTCTGGATCGTTTTCTACATAGACGTTCTGCCAGGGAAAAATATATCGGCGTCTCCGATGCGTGCGGAGGATTTGACAATCCTGCTTTTTGGCCTCTTTCCACGGACATTGACAATGTCACCATACTTTGCACTCACCTGCGAGGTTGACATGGCCCGAGCAGTATGTGAAGCGACCTCAGGGCTCTTGGGTTGTACGTGAGTCATTAGTCAATTATTATCGTGTTTTTAGATGATATTTGTCTATATGGCCTGAACGTGCTTAAATGACGCGTCACCTCACAGTTCGTGGCATAATCTAATCATCATCCGCGAGTAAGATAATCAAAAGTACTCGTTCAAATCGTGTTTTTTCCCGCCGGTCGATCGTGGCATTCCGGGACACAATTTGCATGTCACTGGGCTACGAGGCTGGACTCTCGTCTAGCGGAGAGCCGACGCATTGACTAGTCGCCGTGGTATTTCAGGCACTCCCGTCCCTCTACTCTTCACACGCACGCTCGGTCCCGCAAAATAGAAAAAAACCTCCTTGGAGCTATACGCCAACTTGTCCGAGGCCTTTCTAATCCGTCGACATACTCCCACTCGCGAACGATCTGACAGCGACATCCACCAGGTCACTCCATCGCACCGCCCGCGTACCCCTTGCACGGCGGGCGTAGTCGGTTTTGGTAGGTGCGATGACACTCGTCTTACATCTGATGGGGTGTCTATTTTGGTACTCACGACAAGCAACGGCGTCTTGAATAACGAAAAGGTTGCGTGAGATGCAGCGTGGTCGCAGAGTGCCGAGGCGTCGCACTCGCACAGCCCGTAAGCGCCGCGGTTCCGCACGCGTGGCGGATTTGCCACATTGTCAATGCGGCAGCCCGTCTCGCACGCATGTTCTGCTTCTTCCCTCGCCTTCTGGATAATTAATGCCCTGCCATAGTTTCGGCATGCCAAAGTCTGGTTCCCAGTTTTGAACGCTGCTCTGCTCGCGCGATTCGGAGCTTTGCGCGTTCAGAGTTAGTGAGTATCATCCACGTGTACAGCCATAAATAACGCCAGATTCCACCAAGGTCTACTTTAATCTCGCCAACAAAAGACACTGCTGATACAATCAGGCAGAAAGGTTACTCGATTTAATTGACGCCTCTGTGCATCGATATGCGACGTTATCGGCGCGATCAGTTCACGAATCGCGCCTCGTGATGCGCTCCGTGCTCGGGTCCGATATCCACCCGAACCCTTTGACAATGTCCCAAGGACGTAGAATGAATACCGGTCTATCCATCTCGCAAGATTCTCCTCCCGAGCTTCATCAGAACCTACCGTGTGGACGACTGTGGTGCCGTTTACTGGCAGGTGTGGGTGCGATTCGTCCATATCGTCTGGCCTCGTCCCTGTGGCACCAAGTGACCCCGTGGTTTCGCAGGTGCACGCTTCCAGTGGGTTGGGGATTCAATGGAGGGGACTGCCTCGTTGATGTTTCAGAGTCGCTCGTACGGGTCGGTTGGAAAGTACAGTGTCGAATCTCGATTGGACTTTAAATGTCAACCTTCTGTCAATCGAATTTTTTTTTCTCGACGACACCGATCACACAAGACATCGCTTCCGTCTGAGATATATTTCTCCGCATCGTGTCACGAGAAAAAGGTACATATTTACGTTCGTGACAATGGCTGTATTACTGGCGCCCAGCGAGTACAGCACATCCAAAGCGTTCACGACTTTGACGGTTGCGCACTCCAACGTGCTGTGTTCCATCATGCCATCAAGGTTCCATTGTGAAAAGGTTGCGCAGGAATGGACAAGTGGTATTTGATTTATGTAGACTTTTTGAGTCTGCAGCGTAGTCACCGCGAGCACCGACAAAAAGAGACTACACTTCAAAGGCGTCACCGCCTGTCACCGCCATTTGGATCATCCACTGATGAATATGGTTTATGAAACTTTGCCACACTTGGTTAGACAAACATCCGTGACCTCATCCTGCACGTGTCGTACATTGCTGGGGTGCTGCATTGTTTACATGTCCAGACGAGGTCCATCGGTAAAGTCATCAATGCGTCCATATTCCCTGGCGCTCGGCTCCTTCCTTTTAGCGGGTGCCTGAGCCAAGAGACCTGTGATGAAATGCATCCGCGTAAAAGGCATGTATCCAAGAGGATCCATGCTCACCATGACTACAAGTGCCGACAATGAGTCAGAGGGGCAGCCAACTCTATCTTGTGACGTATCCTGACCAAGGGCCAAGCAGGCATCGTTCGCCAACCAGCGAGGCGAGCGCCCGCCGACGTTTCTCAGTGGATCGTCGGCGGGGTTCTTCCACTCTAGAGCCTTCACCTGATTGGTAGATAGGTCCGAAGAAAACCAGTGCCAGCGGCGTCCCACCGTCAACCCAAATCGAGGTTTACCTGCCTGGGCAGCGTCGTACGCCTCGGGGGAATCGCGATGCATCGGTGTGTCGTGCACAATAGGCAAACCTATTCTTGGTTATACGACCTCGCTCGTTCCATCTGGAGCACTCAGGGCATATGCACCGAATCACGATCGCGATCACGTCCATCTGTTCGAACGGCGGCGTGTCGTCTCGGGATGCTTGGATGGAGATTGGCCCAAGTCGCCTTCTTGACGTTTCACACATCTTTAGATCGAGGCATATTGAGGTACAAAAGATCGAACGGACGGATTCCAGGGCGGTGGGACCGCATGCACAGGGACCGCGTCGAAACTTTTTGGGCGCCTTTGAATCTGATCATGTCGTGCACGCCAAGAACTCGGTGGTCCTCACCTTTACGTACGACGCACGCATGGGTGGAGCGAAATGGAGCTCCTGCAAGCGAAATGCTTGAAACTTGAATGTACATTTAATGGAGCATCTCGAGCGAGATGGAATATGTACCGACCATAACCACAGTTTTATTAATATCGCGAACCGTTGCACCTGCTAAACGCCCCAGTTGTAGCCTCGGTCGTTTTGAGAACCCAAGAGAAGAGTGGCTTGTGATTGTGATTGTTTCATGATGATAGCCCGTTCATTTAGCCATGTTTAGATGAAGGGATCGTGGACTCGGGTCTGGAGGTGAACACTGAGAAGCGGGTCTCGGTTCTGGTATCTGTCTGGTGTGGACCACGGTGGAGCCTAGATCCATCTCGTCAGAAAGCTGGGTAGTGTGAACTCCATCTCACAAGCTTCTAACGACAGATCCTCTCGAGTCCTAGCGGCCCTAGCCTGAGTTGGGCATTTGTGTTCGACAAGGAACTTCAAGGGACTTTCGGCCAGCGGTGTGGCTTGGCCTAGATCTTGTCGCGCATGGTTCGCAGTGGATCCAAGCGGTAAAATTCACCTGTACACCAGCGTCGACGTGGTGGGCGAGTCGAAAATAAATCGTTGACTCCGCCACTCCGACAAGTTTGAAAAAGTCGTGATGGCTCAAGCGCTCACCATCGGCGTAGGGTGAATTTCTCGCGTCTGGTTGAACTGAAGCAGACGCATAACAGGTTCTATCGTGTCCCACACGTCTTTGGTGGTCCAGAAACCCGCCCTCGGGGATCTCTTGCAGTGATGTCGTGAAATATTCGATCCTTGTTCCCATAGATCGCGGTCGTTCAGCCATGCCACCGCCTACCCCTGCGTCCAACATCTCATCTGCCTGACTAAATTCATATTCATTTGGTTGTCTTGTTGCTTCCTGCCGCATTACGACACTTGGCATTCTTTCGCCGCCTTTCACTGCAAGCACCTCTTGCCCCATGGTTATCAGCCAGTCGCCATTCAAACCTCGCAGGCCGCTCAGGCGAGCGTCATCAAGTCACCCTCGCCATTATAGATATTGAAACAAGGTGTATGCCCGTAGCTGCGACAACGTTCTCGTATTCAAAGATGAAGAAGAAAGGTAAACCAACTACACCACTTCCCATCCCCTTCGCCGACCCCATCCCTGGCCACCTCGTAGAGATCATGAATGGACTATACATCACCCTGGCCGACGACGATGCCGACATGCCCGCTTGACGACCGATTTTCTACCCACGTCTTTCAGGTCAGCTACCAGCAGCGTCTGGGGTCGTCAGTCCGTTGGCAGAGTAAAACTGGAGACGTGAAGAGTCGCCCCACGATGCGTCGGTGCAACGCCTGGGATTAGTTTGTCTTGCTTTGGAGTTTGAGCTCTCTGCTGACCAAACGGCGGCAGGTCCCGTGGAACTTCACGCGACCAAGAGACTCTCTAAATTTGGCGCTGCCATATGGTATCACCAGGTGGTAGCCGGAAGAGTTGCGGGTGGGAGGGCGTGGTGGACAAGACGGATACAATATTAATGTGCCACGCGGGCAGGATGATGACGATGCAGATATTCAAATTATTCTCTCTCGTGCCTGATTGCGGGTAAGACGACTCACTCGACGTACAAACAGACTGGGCCGAGTTGAAGACGACCACGTCAACTCTCACCCGATAGTAGGGTGCTTGATGTTTCTGTCCTTCTTCTTTTTACTATCTCGCGTTTTTGGAGAGTATTTCTCGAAAATTTGTTGGATACGGATTATCGTGACGAAGTTTGAAGAAAGGTTGCTCTCGGACCATGATCGATGACACGTGGAGCTGATTGCCAGGTGCAACCAAGTAACTGGGTTGCTCGGGCATAGGATAGCGACTTGATCTAGTCGGTTGGATTGTATCTGTATTCTAGCGACCATGCAACATTTTTTATCATCTTTTTTCTTCTTTCGCAATACAATGACTATACTAGCATTGTAACAATTTGGTTACTCTTCAACCTCAGTAGAGTGCTCACACTTTGGATTTGATCCCACCATAATTATATGAGTAAGCGGGAACGCGGCCACAATACAACATTTTTTGTCTACGGTGTAAATAAAAAGATGTTATGTTCTTGCATCTGTTGTCTCGAGACATATCTAAAGTCCTTCGAGTAGTACGGGAAACCGATCGAAATGATCCCCTCGAGTGTTAAGACAAAGGTCGTACCTATTGCGGGACACAAAGGAAATGACCATCGACCTTGTTATGCAAAGATCTACCGCCGCCTCCTGCCCTGAGCCTGCCAAGCCTGGCCCGTGCTTCGATTGTTTGGCGAGCGTGAATATCTAAACTGGTTTCCTGTTTCATGTCGGAGTGATCGAGGGGTCTCCGCGAGGCAAGCAGTTGGTTCGAGACACCGCGCACCATGACCCAACACCCCTATAGTAGATATTATTCGCCCGTTGCCATGGGTTCGGTAGAAATCAAGAGTCTGGTCGCATCCAGACTCGGAGACATGCGCGTACCCGCTTCACGTAAATGTTCATCTCATGGCCCCCGCTTGCCTCACGGTGATCACCATCCCCCACTTACGAACCATTTTCCGTCCGGTGATGCCGCAATGTCGAGACTTGACCCTCCACGTGCAACGCGGCTCCCACGTCCTGACACGGAAATTTCTCCATAGACCGCCACATATGGATCACGTATTCATCCCATCTGGGAGGAAGGCGACCGAGCACATGGCGCCTCTCGTGATCGTTATATCATGTTGCGTGAGCATCAATGATGAAGGCGGCGATAAGTTATCGCGGCTTGCAAAATCAACTGGCACCGTCAGCGGCTTACTCTGCCATTTTTAAAGACAGTCTCGAACGGAAGTACGTACTGGTCCGTTGTTGTGGGCATCAAGGAGTTGCGGTCTCAGAGATAATTCAATTCCGATATAGCCCACTCTCATGCTTTGTGACGCTTGCTCGTTTCGAGACTGTCGTTCGCCATAGTCCCCGAGGATTTTTGACCACAGCTTGAAGTACTTGCATTGCGACGTGGAAGTGGTCTAAACAACTTCGAGGCAAACAATCGTCAGCAACTTGAACTTCGAGTCTGCATCCATCACTGGCGCGAGCATGAACACGAGTCGGGTTAACAAAGTCAAGAATGTCTTCCACCCAGCGTTTGGGATCTGTCAGGTTCAAGATGTTCCGTGCTACGGACCATGATTATGGGCAATCACGGCATGTCCGGCAGACTTTCAATGCGGTCAAGTCACACCGAGTTTCCAATGGCACTGCATAGTAGTGTTTGGGATTTTTCAAACAAGGTACCTTTCTTTACCCCTCCTCGTCCCGAGTCATTATGCATTCTGCGTTATGTTCGATCGGAATCTTTGAACACATTTGCAGCCCTGCTGGTCGAGGTTAACTCGCGTATCTTGCGCGAACCTGTTTTATGTTTGAGAATTCCGCACTGAACATCCTTTGGCGTGATCTCCGTCCAGCGGGAACTGTTCTGGCAGTTCTACCGGTACTAACAAATAGTGCGACCGAGTTGGAGAAAGGAAATAGAAGTGTTGTAAGCAGACTCTCTAGATCGGTTTGGCATCATCTTGGTGGTCTTTGTTAATTATAGGCTCACCGGCTTCCAACATTCGAGCACTGGGAACAGGTGCGAAGGTACACGTCCCGCATCGTTGTTTCACCCGAGTTGTTTGAACACGGCTACTCTACCGGGGTCCAGAAGTCCTTTTCAGACCAATTGTTGTTCATTGTATCGCTGCAACCACCAGAAGCATTGTCCCTCTGTTCTCAAAGTTGAAGAAAATCTGTTTACCGATCAGTACCTCTCATTGTTCCGTTCATCAACGGTCCCTATCTTACTCAAATTCGGTTAACTACTAGCTCTGCTCAATGAGGGACAAGGTCTGGAATCTTCAGTTCTTGTGTCCCAACGCGCGCAGTGTCCATGTTACACTCCGCAGCCCTCGTATTGTACCTCCGGATGGTATTCTTCAGAGCCTTTCCGAGGCAATTCGTGGCTGGGACTGCCTAGTTCATGCGTCGTTTAATTCCCTAGATGCCCTAGCCTATGAGCACCTCTGTCGGCTCGGGAGTCTCACCTCTTCGGATATAGAGTTGTCGTGTCCAGCTAATTATACATGCATTCAAAGGGCAAGGATTCTCGTGGCCCCCTTCCCTTCTCTCACTCACCTACGTCTCACGACGAGCGCTCTTGCCGACTTGGTGCAATGGTCCAATCAATATAACCACAACTTTTTGCCTCTGGTATACTTGTAGGATGGAGAAAATAGCTTTGCAATACTCTTTCAGACACGACATCTGCAATTCAATAACAGCTCACTTTTGCTTTAGATCTCTTCGAACGCTAAGCGTATCAGTCAACTGCTTAAAAGGCATCATTCAACTGAGCGCCATCCGGTCGTTGTTCTCGTTTAATTGCTTGTTCTCAGTGAGCCTCTATGGGTTCGGTGCACTTTCTATTGATGACAGCGAATTGGAAACCATCGCGTCTTCTTGAAGAACTAGATCTCATCAACGACCACGTCCCGGAAAGTCAATGGCGCAGCACAGAAATCTTCACTTTCAAGGGCATCCTTAAGTTCATTGAGAACTGTCCCTATTTGCGATCGCTCTCCGTAGCCTTCGACACGAAGGATACGGCTTGGATAAATCTTCAGAAATCCTGCAATGGCACCTGTCTTCACATATCCGGTCTTACTTTTGCCGACTCTCCGATCGACAATGTCAAGCAAGTCGCAGCTACCATAAAGGCCGTTTTTCCGTTCCTCAAGAAAGTAGTCATGCTGATAGTGACTACATCATGTATCGAGAAGCAAGCGTCGCTGATAGTGAATTTTTATCTCGCTAATTGTTCCATAAACGAAAGAGCGATACCAGAACACATTGATTTGTATGAATAACAACTGTACAAGGTGCACGTGTTCGTACAATCTCGGTCCATGTCACTAAACACCTTCTTATCAAAGTTATCACATACTCCTACATTCCATCTGCTACATTAATGTCTCAATGTGAATTATAGAGTCCCGTTTCGTGAAGAACGAGAACATAGCCCATTACTGGATGGAGATGCGTTTTGCTTCTTGTTCGGGTGTCGTCTTTGGGAACGTAATCGTCAAAACGCCATTCTCCATTTTAGCCTTCACATCATCGGGCTAAAAGTTCAAGCTGGATTAGCATTGATGTTGACCGACGCCGTGAAAATTTCATGCCTACCTTTGTCGCGAAGGGGAGCCGCAACGTCCGGGAAAACTTGCCATGACTGCGTTCACGCACGGTGTAGCCTTCCTCGTTGTGCGAGTGAGACTTGTTCGTTTCGCCAGCGACCGTGAGACGGTCCTGGTGGACGTCGATGGTGAGATCGTCTGGTTTCATGCCAGGCAGCTCGAACGTGGCAGTCACAAGGTTGGTGTCCTTGGATTCGTGAATATCCACCCTGAGACAGTGTCGCGATGTTGAGTATTGGCGCACAATTGAGAGAACCAAGTAACTTACCTTGGCTGGAACAAATCAGAGCGTCGATTGTCCGCTAAGGCGGATGGGCGGAAACGAGCGGCGAGTGCATCGTCAAACAGACGATCGAACTCGGTAAGAGGGTCGTAGTAGAAGCGCATGAGCGACATGGTTTGTACGATATAGAGAAGAGTGCTAAAGCTTGTAAAGATCAATGTTCTGAGACTCAGACATGCTCGTACGGGCTGCTTTTATATGCAACTGGGACTCATAAGAGAACGAACGAGAACCAGAGTTGTCCAGAACCTTGGATACCTTTCGAGAAAGTCACCGACTCTTTGTCTTTCCTTTTTCGTTAGAACCCAAGTACACATCAATGAAACTACCCTCCGAGAAAGGAAACTACTGCTGATGGAACTTCCTAGAAAGGTCCCGAAATCGCTCCGCAATTCTATTCGAGGAAGTTGAAGAAACATTCACGTTTTTCGAGTTTGTTCTATACAGTACTTGAATATGGCTAGCTTAATTATAAAAGCAGCCTACGCGAAGGCCAGCTAACCCTCAGAACATTTAAACCGCATCTCTACAAGTCTTCAGCTACCTACACTCGTCTCTACGTCACACAGATAATGTCGCTGATGCGTTTCTACTACGACCCTCTTACCGAGTTCGATCGTCTGTTTGACGATGCACTCGCCGCTCGTTTCCGCCCATCCGCCTTAGCGGACAATCGACGCTCTGATTTGTTCCAGCCAAGGTAAGTTGCTAGGTTGCTTCAATTGTATGCCAATACTCAACGTCATTGCACTGTCTCAGGATGGATATTCACGAATCAGAGGACACCAACCTTGTGACTGCCACGTTCGAGCTACCTGGCATGAAACGGGACGATCTAACGATCGACGTACATCAGAACCATCTCACGGTCGCGGGTGAGACGAAGAGGACTCACTCGCATGAAGATGGAGGTTATTCCGTACGTGAACGCAGCTATGGCAAGTTTTCCCGCACGTTGCAGCTCCCGTTCGCAACCAAGGTAAGCACAAAGCCTAGTTGACACTGCTCCAAGTGGATGCTGATCAATATTTGTTTAGCCCGACGACGTAAAGGCCAAGATGGAAAACGGCGTTCTGACGGTGACTTTCCCAAAGACAACACCAGAGCAGCAAGCACAGCGCATTGCTATTCAATAATGGCTCCATGTGTCATTTAGGAGTTGACTTTTTTCCCCCGCAAATACTAATGTAATGTTGTAAATACGTCCTCTTTGTACCACTAGGCTGAGGCCATGACAGTTTACGGACGATGTTGAAGATATTAATGACCATGACTTCACTTTCTACAATTCGGCCAGTCAATCATGAAAGTTAGTAGTCTCCTCTTTCTCGTCGATAAGGTATTTGAGATACTGCGTTGCTATCTGGGGATCGGATCTTTCAAGGTAATCTGTATCTGCCCCACGAGGGAACTGAACATCGTCCGGAGTATATATCTAATAAAAACCCAAGTGCTAGGATTACCTCCACGTGTTTCTGTGGCCACAGAGAATGCGTCAACAAATATTCTATCTACTACCCGCTGCAAGAGCGAAGCATCCAGTCCTATCACATCTTTACAGGCACAAAGAAAACAGAATAGAACAGTGAGAATCCCGGCTTACTTCTCTTGCTCTCAGCTCCTCTCCCACCTCTTCCACCACGCACCAATTTGGCAACCAACAAAGTAGACGCAGTATGCTGTAAGCGCATTGGCTTACCTAGCTCTAGTACATATACCGTCGGCAAAATTGAATACTAGCCATTCGGTATTCCGCCTTCTGGTGTAATGGCTAAGCATGCGACGGGCTCCTCTTACTCATACTCGGTCTTCCAATCAAATAACTCTTAAATAACGCCGTGTTGATGATCTGAGCTCTCTTGACGAGTTCACCTGCGGTGAGACTGGTTTAATGCGACGTCAGAAGACAGAGCGTAGAGAAAGTCAGAGGAAGTAGAAGACAGCGGTGGGAACAGGTGTGGCTGCGAGGGAGCAACATGGTGAGAGGCGAGCACGCCGACAGGTTTGGGCCGAAGAGAAGTCAAGTAACGCCAAAAAGTTTCCAAGGAACGCGTCGCGTTATCTGCACGCGACAATAGCCACACCGAGGAGTAGGCGGAAAGTAACACGATTACCCGCTAGGACAAGTGACTACAATAAACCAGACTTGCCGACAGCCTATTTGTGCTTGCTATCGAACCACTCTGGACTGCCGTGGGGTTAGAACATGTTTTCGTTTCAGGCACCGACACCATTCCAGTAACTTGGGGATGCTCAAGATATATTTCGGCAACGAAACCGTTAGAGTGATCACCTGATTTCGTTCGTTCTACGGTAATGTCATCAACTTAGTTTGTCCTAATGAACTCATACCGTTTGTTGCTATTCATCTCTCTCCACTGCGGTATGGCCCCATGCGAATGCTGAAATAAGGTCGATATTGCATGCTCCGCTCCACCTGGTTGCTCCTTTGAGTACCTCTAAATAACGTCATCCATTCCTCCCGTTTCACCGCCAACCGTCCAGTCACCTTCTTGGAGCACAACGCAACGACTTTTGCGGGATCGGCGTCGAGATCTAAAAAGGTGCTGGCTGCATCGTCGCATTTCTCATCCCGAAATTGTGACGCGGCATTGAGAGCGAGAATAAGAGTTCGCTTGAGGCTGGCAACCGAACTGTAAACACGGTCTAGTAGGGCAAGCGCTTCGGCATAGGACGCCCACGGCATTAACTCCTCGGTCTGAGCATCCCGATCGCGCATGACAAATTTCCAAATACCAGTACCCTCCGAAGCCGCGAGCGTCCAGCCAAGAGGCGCATAAACCAGAAAGAGACACATGGAGATCCTCGAGGGTGATGTAAGCGTCGTGCTGGAAGCATAGTCGTAACGTTGTTGGTCAGTAGCCGTAGAGACGAGCTCACGGCAGATACGTTCCCACTATTCGGTGAAGAGGTAGCTTGACAAAATGGGACGCGATAGTCTGTACTGGGAGCACGTTGATGGATGAAACAATTTGAATTACTGGGGCCCGGAAAAAGGTTGGTCGTGTTTGTGGTTGCACTGTCTCTTGTGGTAGCGATGAAGAGCTACGGGGAAGCGAATTCACGAACGCTAGAGGCACAATGGTAGCAACAGAGTTATGATAAGCATGGAAACCCACCAATCTCCTCGGGCTGAGTAGGCCAAGTAATGCTATCACTCTTTGTCTTGACATCAACATCGATAACAAACCCGTGGTCTAGAAACATCTCATCAACCGCAGTCCTCGACAGATGGAACGGTTCAACTCACTCTCCTTGGCGATGACTTCGCCTTCTCCAACCCTTGCTAAGCCGGGTTTTGCAGTCTTACTTTCGAGCCTGAGACTCATGTAACTCGACAAACCGGAGAAGGCTCCCGTTCCTAGGCCCGATGATGAGGGAACAACCGGTATCAGCGCAGGAAGTGTGACATCAGTGGTTGCTGAGCGCTGAGCTCTCCAGAGAGAAGATCGCATACTCGGTGGGAGAGTATGCCAAGCATAAGTATGAGGGATTCAAGAACGCAACTCCATGCGGCGGGTTGTGAAAGAGCTGGGAGGACGAGAGCGGGCGCTGTATTGCAAAACGAATCAGGCCTATGAAGGACCCGGACGGATGAGAGCGAGTGTTGTATTGCAAGGCGGATTGAGCTTGCAAGAGACTGGGGACGAGAGCGAACGGGCGTCGGACTGCAAGATGGATGGAGCTTGCAAGACGGGGAATCTTGCAAGACGGGGCCAGTGGGCGGACGACAGTCATCGTGGATCCTGCAAGAGGTCTAACGATAGTTATCGCAAATCCTGCTAGCTGCCGTCGGATTCTGGTGAGTTTTGATCATGAAGAGGTAAGGCGGGAACCGCATACGGGAACGCGGGACTGGTTCGATAGTACACTGCAACCTCACCTGACAGGCCAGTCGTATTTCTTTTTCGTGCGCAGGACAACAAGTACGTCCTCAACAGTCGTGGCCGTATTTCTTCGAGTAACGCCTGGCTGGATGACGCTCGTAATTTGCAACCGGGTCTCTGCTTATCGACGTACCAAGAGCATGAAAAGCAGAACCTTGCAAGTAACATGGTATCTCGACTCGTATCGAGTTGTGGCGTGTGCTGCTCATTGCGCCGTCCTTCCGCTGGCCTATCCCATGGTATCCGAAGCGTTTAGACGCGTTTTGACGCTTCGCTTCACCTCCCCATCGGCATCATTCGCCTCGGCTCGGGGGACCTCTGGGGCATCGGTAGGGTCGTTGGGTACACATCTGTCGCGTCCTGCGTGCGCAGTTCCCCTCGACTTGGCCTTCTCGCTCTACCCCCTCCTGGTGGCCTGACTGAACCATAGCGGCTTCATTTCAGTGAAACACTCGCTTTCGTCGCTGCTGGGGCATTCCAGGTAAGTTGTGACATCGACTGGTGCAGCCGTTTCAACTGGCACCTCGTCTGCCAGCTTTACTGGACCTCCGGGTGAGTTCTCTTCCTCAACATGCTCGCCGGCGCGTTTTAACGCGTTCCGCAGCCTCTTCAGCCTTGTTCACGTGTCCTCGTTTCCATACAGTATTCCTGGTGCATCCGTCTCACTGCCATTGCATGTGTCATCTCTGCTTGGGTAGCTTTGCCACTCCCCTCGAGCTCAAAGCTCGGAGGCTCATTGCGTCGTTGCGTGGGCATACCGGGTGGTATCAGTGGCTCTGGTAAGTCGTTCGACATGCCCTTGACGTGCTCTCAACGCTAACATTGCCATTCCGTAGCTAACGTCTTCAGCGTGACATCATGAAGGGTCGCCGCTGGCAACGTTCGCAGCGTCTTCGCTGCCGCCGTCTCATTCTCCATCGCCTGCACATTCCTTGCGCTCCGCCTGACCCTCGACAGCTCCCATTTTGCCTGCCGACTCATTACGCGCATCCGCCATGCTCCACTGGTGATGCGGCTCGCAAATTGGACTTATAGAGTGTTCGTTCTACACTTCGGTAACACATAGAGGAACGACAACCAAGCCACTATTTTGAGCTTCCACATGCTCGACTGTGACTAAGGGAGTGGCAATTTCGAGTCAAAGCTGTAAATACCACCTTCTGAATACCCAAAAGAATCTACTATACTACGACCGACTATATGGGAAGTTCGCATGGAAGATATGTTATCGTGATGTAACAGATTGCAGGAGAATAGAAAACGTACACACCCTGACATCTTCTCATTCGGCACAGCATGTTCATGCGATGATGGAGAACCATACAAGGTGAATCATGAGGGCCAGCGACACCGAGGGAAAGAACCACCAACAGCACCAGACGTGCTCGACCCAGCTGCAATACAGCGTTTGTCAACCAAATCACATATAAACGAGAGCCCCACCTGCACTGCTCAGCTGTGCAAATCCGACAGCAAGTAGACTCGCCTGGAACGTGGAATACACATTCCTGAGAAAGGCATCTCCGATGGCCCAATACGGTGGGCCGGTGATGTTGAAAACGCTGATGTCGATTATGCTGCCAAGACTTCACTTTCTACGAACCGTCCGTGTGAATATAACCCCGAGTATACTGTAGGTTCGTTGAGATCATGTCCCTGGCTGTCCATTCACAACGCGACGCACATACTTCAGAAGCGCACGAAATTTGTGTGCAAAATGAGAGCCTATCCAATCGGGCACATGGTGAATCACAACGATGTGGCATGCAGATTTACATAACGTCATAACCTACAAGTTACATAGTATGCGTTTACTAGACACGAAGCGCCATGTCCGTGGCGAAACCGGCTACGGGCACAGAGCAAGAAAGCAGAAATATGTAAATAAACGATTGTTGCAACCGAAGGTGAATCACAAAAATATGACAGGTTATAAGGATAATGTAATTTACGTGAAATGTATATTATCCAGATGCAAGGGATTGACATGTAGATCGGAAAATTGTACACGCGTAAAAGATCCCTTTCTTCCGTTCTGCGCACGTGCTCATGCGATGATGAGGAACCAAGTGAGGAGAGTCACGACGAGGCTTAACGACATCGAGGGGAAGGAACTATCACCAATAGCGCCGGAGGTGCTCGATCCGGCTACTATACAGAGTTCAGTCAACAAGCCGACGAATGAATAAATGAGTGAGAACCCACTCGTACTGCTCAGCCGTGCAAACCCGACAGCAGGAGGATTCGCTTGAAACACGGAATATACGTTCCTGAGAAAGGCGTCTCCGATGACCCAATATGGTGGACCAGTGTCCTTGGTGAAGTAGGTCATATCAACTATAGTTCCAAGACACATCTGGGTCGAGTTGACGTCGACCGTGCCAAAGTTCATGTCTGCGGGGTCAATGGCCCAATCAGTTCCGCCAAAAGACATTGAGATGGTGACGTTGGTCGTGCATGCTGTCACAGAATCAAATCATTTAAGGAATAGGAAGTACAACGACTTTACGAATACGTACGAAATGCATACATGCTTTGGTATTGGCCCGTCAACGGCGTCGAACCAGGAACTTCGGCCCATATTTGTTGACAAATGGAATTTGACACACCAATAAAAGGGGTACCAGAGATGATCTCGGCGACATTGTCATCGCTCGGGACAGTGATTACCGCACCCTGGACCGTCACAGCTAAATAAATATTTACTTAATCGACATGACATGATGGCATGGAAAGTAAACAACACACTTTGCACCTGCTGGGACCAATATAAAGAAGCGGTACCATTCGGCATATCCGCAAATTCAATGTTGCCAGTGTACAAACTTGCATCAGTGCCCCCAATGGTAAGAGTTCCTCCCGGCGCAGTGCCCGTTTCTCCAGAAAGATTGACGTGTCGTTCAAGATATAGTCCGAACACAGGCTGAGGAAGTAGATTCTGCTCGTAGAGCACATGCCAATACGTTGGAAGGTACGGGTAGGATGTGAAACCGAAGCCCATAGTGCCTGACAAAGCCTCTGGGTCCGTGGTACTCGAGATATTTTCAATGGGAACTAGAAATAATCGTCATTGCAAAGACCGATCATCGAGGTGGTAATGGAAAAGACGCGTACGGAATTGCTGGTCTGGGAGACTGAAGCCTCCAAATGCGATGGTATCACTAGGCCCAGCCTCCTGGTAGGACGAAGATTTCGACGGGTCGAATAAGGAAATGTTGGACGGGCACACAGTGCAGGCAGTGGTAGCCAGCATTAGACTCGAGACTCCTATCTGTAAATTAGAGGGAATCCCGTGTTATGAATGATCTGCGGGCTAACCAGTGTCAATCGCCACATTAAAGCTCTGTGGCCTATTGAAGACATCGATCAATAGGGAAATATCAGTATTTCGATCTGGTACATACGGCGTTCCTACGTTCACGATGCCTGAATAATATACACCTTCCTGTAAATCGCATCATGAACACCACAGTAACGCAGGATTCCGAAGAAGTAGCATACGTTGTCAGTCATCAACACAGAACCAGCAGATTCCGATCGTTTCATGTCTGTGTTGGCAAATGCATGCCTATGTTCGAACATCTCCCTGGCTCTTGGCATATTTACCATTCGTTCGGGCGACTTGCCGTGTCTGACGAGTGGAACATGGACAGGACTTGAGCGGGATGCAGGTTGAGAAGCTGCGAGAACATTTGGGAGAGCGAGAACAATGACAGGAATCAATATTAACATCATCACCAACCCTGGAGACAAAGGAACGGGATTTTGGAGTCGGCTGCATGTCCCAGAGCCTTATAACAAAGTCTTCGACGTCACAAGAGGAAATAGACATACAAAAAAGGGGGAGGGAAATACCGGGATTCAGTCAAGTCGGCGATGGGAGGAAACCAATCAGTTGATCAGCCAAGGCCGGTTTGACCGACACGTTCCGAATGAGGAGGTAAAGTAGTGAATTGAGAGCTCTTGGCATCGCAGTGGTAGTCTCTCCGTCACAAATATATCCCTATGTGAACGGAGCAAGTGAGGTAGCCATGTTCCGAAAACTTGAAGTCAACATTCACGAGATTAGCAGGTACCCGAAAGTGGCAGGACGAATTGAAACGGAGTGCAACGAGATTTAGCACACCGCGTAATTCAACTTGCATGTGAGCCGGGGCAGTTTTTACTTTTGAACATCATATCGCAGTGGAACATATTTATCGTGTGAGAGTATCTAGTAACTAATAAAAAAGCATACGGAAGCCGACTGACACAAATCAGGGCTGAGTAGAGTACACATCTACTGTGCGAGAATGAAACTCGGATCAGTTACTACGTAGTGTGGCATCGCCCACAAGCCCTAATTTGGTGTTATTCGAACTCATTGAAGAACATGATGCACCCTACTTAGAGTGTTCATCAAGTGTTCAGTAACACAGGGAAGAACGACGACCAAACTACTATTTTGGATTTCCATATGCTACGCCCTATCCTCGACTGTGACTAAGAGAATGGTAATTTCGAGTTAAAGTTATAAATAGCGCCACCCTATGAAAACCTGAAAAAGCCTACGACACTACGACCGACTATACAGGTAGTTTACATGAAATATATGTTATTAAAATGTAACGGATTGCAGGAGAACAGAAAATGTGCGCGCTTTGACATCTTCTCGTTCTGCACAACGTATTCATGCAATGATAGAGAACCATGCGAGGAGGGTCATGACGAGAGCCAGCGATGATGAGGGGAAAGGACCACCAACGGCGCCAGATGTGCTCGATCCAGCTGCAATACAGCGTTTGTCAACGAAATCACATATAAACGAGAGAGCCCCACCCGCACTGCTCAGCTGTGCAAACCCGACAGCAGGAGGATTCGCCTGGAACACGGAATACACATTCCTGAGAAAGGCATCTCCGATGATCCAATACACTGGGCCGGTAGTGTTGTAAATGCTGATGTCTATTATGCTGCCAAGACACATCTCGGTCGAATTGATCGTGCCCAAGTTCATGTCAGCAGGGTTTATGGCCCAGTCAGAACCACCAAAAGATATCGAGACGCTGACATTCGATGTGCACGCTGCATGAAATAATAATAGGGATTGGATGCGAGCATAGCATTTGAACGCTTACGAAATCCATACATGTATTGGTATTCACCGGTCAATGGCGCAGAGCCGGGAACCTCGGCCCATATCTGTTGACTAATAGAACTTGGCACAGCGATAAAGGCAGTATTAGCGTATATCACGGCGACATTACTGTCACTCGGAACAGCGATATTCTTGCCCTGGACTGTCACAGCTAGACAAAGGAAAAATAAAATGAACTTGTAGTAGTCAATCTATAACGACAGGAAGAGTAAACCACTCACTCTGAACTTGCTGGTACCAATAGTATGAAGCAGTTCCATTTGGCATTTCCATGAACTCGATGTTTCCGGTGTACATATTCTCATCTGTGCCCCCAAGAGTAAGGGTGCCGCCTGGTTCGGCGCTCACCAAATCGGTCTGGTTGTCATGACGTTCGAGATAAAGTCCGAATACAGGCTGAGGTAGTAAATTTTTCTCGTAGAGTTCATACCAAAATGAATTCAGAAACAAGGGCCCCATCTCGGAGATGTTGGATTGGAAAGCGAGACCCATGGTACCTGACAGAGGCTCTAGGTCACCCGGTATGTCAGGAATGGGAGCTAGAGTTCTTGTAAAGACCGGTCCACTAAAATAGTAATGGGAAGGATGCACCAAATTGAAAGTTCGGAAGAGTGAAACCTCCAAACGTGACGGTATCAGCTGGCCCATTTGCCTGGTATGTAGAGGACTTTGAAGGGTCAAATAGCGACATGTTGGAAGGGCAATTGCAACCCGCGGTAGCCAGCCAAAGCCCGGACGTTTCTTGGTGCGGGTTAGGGCCGATCCAAGGTCGTGAACAAACTCGACTAACCAGTATCAATGAAGACTGAAAAGTTCTGTGCCCTAAAAAGACGTCATAACTCAGGAAATGAATAGCTCGAGCTGTTTTGATTACTCACGGCGTTCCTACGCTGATGGTGCCAGAATATACACCAACCCCCTGTAAATCGTATTATTCAGACTGAAAACTTGCGGTAACGCAGGACTCGAAAGAAGTAGCATACAAAGCTAGTCAGTGAGGCAGAACCAGCAGATTCCGATCGTTTCATATTTGTGTTTGCGAATGCGTGCCTACGTTGGAACGCATCTATGGCCCTCGGCATATTCTCCACCATGTCCGATGACTTGGCGTGTCTGACGAGTGGAACATGGATAGGATTTGAGCGCGACGCAGGGTATGAGACCGCGAGAACACATGGGAGGAGAATGAGAAAGATGACTGGAGATAATGTCATCATCGACTCCAGGCGACAATGAAGAAACAGGAGTTTGGGGACGGCAGCACGTCTCATCACTTTATAAGCAGTCACAAGTCTCCGATGTCAAAAAATAGACATACAGCAAGAGAGGAACACCGGACCTTAGTTAAGTCAGCGATGGGAGAAGACCTCGGGCTTTCAATGCTTTGATCAACCGGGGCCGCCCCAATCAACACACTGCACTAAACGAGGCAGTAAAGCAATGAACTTTCCACTAGAAATGTTAGCCAGTGTGAACGGACCCAGCCAGGAACAACGAATCCATGCTTGGTGAACCCACGAGTTTAGCAGTATCTAAAAATAGCAAGATGAACCGCAAAACGAGATCCAGTATGCTATGTGATTCAACTTGCATGCGAGCCAGGGCAACCTCCTCGAACATCATGTTGTGGTATACATTTACCGAAGGTATAAGAGTACCAAGCGACCAAAAGCAAAGACGGATTGATACGGAACTAGTAAATAAGGAGGAAGTAAAGCACACGTCTATACAAATATTAAGGAATGCGGATTATTTGGTTCAAGTTTCAATTCAGTCACCGGTGGCTCTACGTCTCCTCTGACGACCGTCTTTGGAGTCAGGATCGTCACCATACTTCAAACATCTAGAACTTGTCCTTCGAGTTTTTCTATCGGTGACATACTGACGACTAATATGAAACCCGCGACCAGGTCCATCAAACGAACATTGCCCCTGTCAATGCTACAAACCTCGGTGATGCCGGATGGTTCCAACGACCAGGCGACTTCATGGTCAGGCTGATTCTGATTGTTTTATATTTATGTGGGCAAACACATGCATACTTTTGAACATGTCCATGGTCCTTGGCATATTCACCACTCGTCCAGACGACCTGCCGAGTGTATCACGGACAGGACTTGAGCGGGACGTGGGTTGAGAAGCTGCGAGAACACTCGGGACAGAAATCAACATCAACATCATCATCATCATCACTTCCGGGAGACAAAGAAATGGGATTTTGGAGTCGGCTGCACGTCCCAGCGCTTTACAACCAAGTCTTCAATATCACGAGAAGAAGTAGACATAAAAGGGGCGGGGAATGAATACCGGGGTTTAGCCAAGTTGGCGATGAGAAGAAACCATTAGTGTTTTGATCAGCAGAGGCCACTTCGACCGACACATTCCGAATGAGGAGGTAAAGCAGTGAATTGAGAACTCTCAGCATCGCATTGACGATCTCTCCACCACAAATATTTCCGATGTGAACGGAGCAAGTGAGGCCCATGTTCCCAAGACTTGAAGTCGACCTCCATGAGATTGGTAGGTGCCTGAAAATAGCAGGACGAATAGCAAGACGGCCCATTGGAACGGGGCGCAACGAGATTTAGTACATCACATGATTCAACTTGCATGTGGACCAGGACAGATTTTGCTCTCGAGCATCACGGAACATATTTATCGAAAGTGTGGGAGCACCTAGTGGCTGACAACAAAGCAGACGGAAGCAGACTAGCACAAATTAAGGGTAATTAGAACACGATGCGAGAATGGAACTCAGATCTACTTACCATAGTGGTGTATCACAATTTGGTGGCTGTGAACTTGCAGTCCGATCTCGAACTTGTTGAAGAATATGATGCACCTTAGTTCACCTCCCGTATTACATAGAGTGTTCGTCGAGTGTTCGTTCCACACTTCGGTAACACATAGAGGAACGACAACCAAACCACTATTTTGAGCTTCCATATGCTACGCTCTATCCTCGACCGTGACTAAGAGAATGGCAATCCCAAGTCAAAGCTATAAATACCGCCCTCTGAATATCCAAGAGTCCACAGCACCAAGACTGACTATATGGGAAGTTTGCATGAAATATATGTTATCATGACGTAACGGATTGCAGGAGAACAGAAAATGTACACACCCTGACGTCTTCTCATTCGGCAGAGCATGTTCATGCGATGATGGAGAACCATGTAAGGAGAGTCATGACGAGGGCCAGCGACACCGAGGGGAGAGAACCACCAACAGCACCAGACGTGCTCGACCCGGCTGCAATATGGCGTTTGTCAATGAAATCATATATAAACGAGAGAGTCCCACCCGCACTGCTCAGCTGAGCAAACCCGACAGCAGGTGGGTTCGCCTGGAACACGGAATACACATTTCTGAGAAAGGCATCTCCGATGGCCCAATACGGTGGGCCGGTGGTGTTGAAAAAGTTGATGTCGATTATGCTGCCAAGACACATTTCGGTCGAATTGATCGGGCCCAAGTTCATGTCAGCAGGGTTTATGGCCCAGTCGGAACCACCAAAAGATATCGAGACGCTGACGTTCGTCGTACACGCTGCCATAGAATAAAAATAGGGATTGGATGCGGAGCATGGCTTATGGATACTTACGAAATCCATACATGTATTGGTATTCACCGGTCAATGGAACAGAACCAGGAACCTCAGTCCATATTTGTTGACTAATAGAACTTGGTGCAGCGATAAAGACATCACTATTGTATATCTCTGCGACACTGCTGTCACTCGGAACAGCGATATACTTGCCCTGGACCGTCACAGCTGGACAAATGAACAATAAAACGGACATGTGGCAATTAATCTATGATGACATGGAGAGTAAACCACTCACACTGAACCTGCTGGTACCAATAGTATGAAGCAGTCCCGTTTGGCATTTCTGCAAACTCGATATTTCCAGTGTACAGACTCTCATCTGTGCCTCCAAGGGTAAGGGTGCCACCTGGTGCGGTGCTCGTCGGATCGGTTGGGTTGTCGAGACGTTCTAGATAAAGCCCGAATACAGGCTGAGGTAGTAAATTCTTCTCATAGAGTTCCTGCCAAAATGAAGTCGGAAACACGAATGGATCCGTCTCAGAGGTGGCGTTGGGTTGAAATGCGAGACCCATGGTACCTGACTGAGCCTCCAAGTCGCCCGTCATGTTATCAATGGGAACTAGAGTTCTTATGAATACTGGTCCACAAAGATAGTGACGGGAAAGTATGTACGAAATTGAAAGTCTGGAAGAGTGAAACCTCCAAACGTGACGGTATCAGCTGATATATTTTCCTGGTATGTCGAGGACTTTGAGGGGTCAAATAGCGAAACATTGGAAGGGCAATAGCAACCGGTAGTAGCCAGCCAAAGCCCGGGCCATGCTTGGTGCAGGTTAAGGGTGATCCAAGGTCATGAATGAACTCAACCAACCAGTATCAATGTTGACCGAAAAATTCTGCGGCCTGAAAAGACGTCGTATATCAGGAAATGAATAGCTTGAGCTGGTTTGATTACTCACGGCGTTCCTACGCTGACGATGCCCGAATATACACCAACCCCCTGTAAACCGCATTATGAAAACAGTGGTAATGCAGGACTCGGAAGAAGCAGCGTACGAAGCTAGTCAGTGAGGCAGAGCCAGCAGATTCCGATCGTTTCATATTTGTGTTTTCCAATGCACGCCTATGTTGAAATGCATCTATGACTCTCGGCATGTTCGCCACCAAGTCTGATGACCTGGCGTGTCTGACGAGCGGAACATGGATGGGATTTGAGCGTGACGCAGGGTGGGAGGCCGCAAGAACACATGGAAGGAAAATGAGAAAGATGGCGGGAGACAACATCATCACCGACTCTGGGCGACGATGAAGAAACGGGGGGGTTGGGTTCTGTAGCACGTCTCACCACTTTATGAGCAAGTCTCCAATGTCGAAAGAATAAATAGACATATAGCAACACCGGACTTTAGTCAGGTCGGCGATGGGAACCTGGGGAAGCCTCGGACTTTCAGTACTCTGATTCACCGGGGCCGCTTCAATCAACGCACTGCACTGACATGATGGTGCGGTAAAGCAGTGAACTGTCAGCATCACATCGCAGACCTTTCCACTAGAAGAATTAGCCGATGTGAACCGGGCCAGGAACAATGGTGCCATCTTTGGAGAGTCCACGAGCCTAGCAGAACATGAGAATATCAAGACGATCTTGAGTATATCGTGTGATTTAACTTGGATGTAGGCCGGGGCAACCCTGCTCTCGAACATCGTACTGTACGGGAGTATCAAGCGACTGAAAGCAAAGCAGATGGATTGTACAGAATTAGTAAATTAGGAGGAAGCGAAGCACACATCAACGCAAGCATTAGTTGCTTACTGAGTGCCATGGGCCCAAGCTCAAGTTTTCGATTCGGTGGCTATGCATTTCTTTTAAGCCAGAGACGTCCGACATCATGTGGCTTCAAATTGTCCTTCAGGCGTGAGACCCACAACCAGGGGCCCAACTAGTCACCAGTCCACCAAACGAACATTGTCCTACGAATGCTACAAACCTCGGCGATGGCGGGTGGTTCAATTATGGTGAACAAGACCATTCCGAGTCGATCCGCATTCGAGAAACGAGAACTACCATATCGAGCTTCCATAACGCTACGCTTCTTACCCTACAACCCCCAACGCTTCGAGTACTACAAAAACTGTACCGCATACTCTATGTGCAAACAAAAGAAATGCATATATACGAAAAGAAATATCGGCATAGGCATACGTTCATAGCGTCAAGACAGGAAAAGAAACAAAAGAGAGGAAAACCACGCGCTCACCACACACCTAGTGCCCTCAGATCCGCATCCAACCATCCCTGCGTACACGCCACATACCACCCCACCGCCATTGGCACCCCGATCATCACCACCGTCAACAAGATGGCCTGCCGTCCCTCGGCCAATCAGTTGTTGTTTCCCCATCATCGAAACGTGCGAGGCGAGACGCACCGTCGCAAAAAGTCCAATCGTGTCCCCAAGCCATCCCAACGTCGCTCCATGGAACCACATCCAGAAATTATCGCACGCAGTCACGAGTTGGAGACGCAACGCACGCCATGCCAGCGTTCCCTCGGACGGCGTCGGTTCTGCCAAACGTTCAAATGTCAGATGTGTCGAGCTGAAAAAGGCAGCGGCGGCGGGGACACACCAAACAATTTAAGCACTCCTTCGGGCTCGGTGAGCACTCGCAGCGCGAGCGGGGATACATACTCTGGATGGACCGTGTCGAATTGAGCGCGTCGGCACGTGTCGATGGGCTAGGACCACATGAGCACGACTACGCCCACTATTCATAACAGAGAAAAAAAAAATCGCACCGTACACCCTCGAAGCGCCCATTTGGACCGAACGCGGGCGAGAGCTAACCGGCCTGACGGCTCGAGCGGAAAATCGGCGACGAGCGCGCTGTGACGCCTTACAAAGTCTGTTTCGTCGCACCCAGGTTTCCAGTCGAGATAGAGGTGTACGCGGACGTGTCTTTTGATGTAAAAGATTGAGTAATCCAAAAGGGAGGGAGAGAGGGCGGGACGTACCTGGGAGGCGCCTTCGACGGCAGCGTCTTGATGATCTTCCACGTCTCGTTCAAATGTTCTTGTGGGGTGCGATAAAGGAGCGCCTCGATCCCGTCCAACATGGTGTCCGTCTGATCGTATGTTATTCGTGGAAGTCCCCGGTCAGCGTCGGCGTGCTGGTCTTGACGTCGTGATCGCAATCGTCGAGTGGTCAAGTGTCAACATTCGACCGCACGATGATCGACCCACGACCTTTTTGGCCCCGTCGTCACGGTGGACAAGGTCAAGCGTCTTGTATTCTCGTGTTCAGAAACAAGGTCGCACATGGCAACCACCGCGTTCCAATGTCTCGATCCTGAACATTGGCCTTGTACTCGAATCGAGCATAACGAAGGTAGTAAAAGGACACAAGGACCAGAGACAGGTCGGGTAACGCGTTCGGCCCTCGCAGGAGAGTGAGCGGACATTGAAATGATGCGTTTACTCCGACTGGAAATGCCCGAGTTAGAACCCGAAAACCAACGCGGCTCAAGAGCTCAGAGACATGTCGACACCCTGGCAGTGAAAACCGTCGGAAAAGTACGTCTTGTCGAACGGGACACAACTCTTCGACTCTACGTACTGCACGTGTCCAATAACAGGAGTTTCTTTTTTCCTTCGCGCGGACATCCGTACCGTTCCTGATCTCTATATCACCTTGTCGCCAATCATTCAGACATTGCGCCACCGGCAATACATCATGCATACGTAGGTACGCGTATACGGTATATGGTATACCATATTCTGAATGTGTCCCCATAATAAATAGAAAAGGAAACAAGTAAGAAAACGAGCGAGAGCGAGATCGAAAAGTGTCAGCAGTGTCAGTCAGTAAGATAGGTAGGTATCGGGCAAACGAGAAAAAAAAAAGTGGGGGAGGGGAAAACCTTTTTCACAAGGCAAAATAGGCACCCGCAAAGAGCGACGCACACACGCCCGCCATCGACAAGACCGCACGCGATGCACTGCCCGTGCCAAGCCCACTTGGCGAGCTTGATCCGGTTCCAAGCGGATTACTCGCGCTCCCCGTCGCTGAAAATGTTCCTGCCGACCCACCTATCACCAGTCAGGTTAGCGACCCCAATTCGTGAGAGAGAACAATGACCCACCGCTTGACGTGCTCAGGCCATTGGCCAGCTGCGCGAACCCGACAGCTGGTGGACTTGCTTGAAAGACCGAATACACATTCTTCAGGAATGTGTCGCCCACGATCCAGCTTGGAACGCCTTCGCCAGATCCGACGGTGCTCCCAACGTCAAAGACGCCGCCGGCACACATCTGGGTCGTCCCCGTTGTGCTGATCGAACCCAAGTTCAAGTCGGCAGAGCTAATGGGCCAATTCGTACCCCCAAAACTGATTGAGGCAGACAGGGACGTGCTGCATGCTGTACCAGTGCCCCATCAATCAAAGAATCCTACGTGTGGACGCCAAGAAGGATACTTACGGAAAGCAAACATGCCCGCGTACTGGCCCGAAAGTGCTTCTGAACCAGCAACGTTGGACCAAAATGCTTGAGCAACGTCGGACGGCGCGCCAATCAAGGTAGTGCCAGTGTCAATGGCGGCAAGGCTTTCGCTGCTCGACACGGAGATGGATTTGCCCTGGATAGTGATGGCTATACACAAGACAATTAATAAATACGAAAAGGGCAAGCGAAGATAGGCACGTACACTGGACTTGCTGTAGCCAATAGGAAGGCGTGGTACCGCTCGGCATGTCGATGAACTGTATGTTGCCCTGGTACAAGCTTGTGTTGGTGCCGCCAAGGGTAAACGTTCCTCCGGGTGCGGTGTTGATTTGTTGCGAATCGTCAACGTAGCGCTCGAGGTAAAAACTGAACACCGGCGAGGACAACTGGTTGTTACTCTCCAAATTTTGCCAAAAGGGAGTGGTATTGAGGGCCGAGATGGTCTGGAACCCGAGACCCATGATGCCAGACAGACCGTCGCTAAGCAAGCTGGACGTGGTTTCTGCGACGGACACTGCAAGACCGTAAGCGGCTATGATCGAGGAACGAGACAATACATCAACCCACAAAGGACCTGATTCGAGATGGAAAAACCGGAAAAGGTGACATCGTCGGTAGAGACATAGCCCGCTACGGCGCCAGAACCGTAGGTGATTTGGAGCGTCGACGACTCGTTTTTGTACGAGGAGGATTTGGAAGGGTTAAAAAGCGGCACGTCGGACGTGCAAGTAGAACAACCAGAGATGGCGACCCACAGATCCGATGAACCTGGGAATAATAATAATAATGAGCACAAGGAGGAATGCGGATCAAGACATCAGGCACTCGCCGGTATCGAGGATCAAGTTGAACGACTGGGCACTGCAAAACGACTCGGCAAACAAGGATAGGAAGGAGAAGACGGCACGCACGGGGTTCCGACCTCGACGACGGCGGAATAGCTCGAGTCATTTTGCTGTGTGAGAGTGAGCGGGTACAAGGTGGGCGGGGACAGACGGTACCTCGTCCGTGATAGCGCTCGAGCCAGCCGAGGACCGCTTGCTAGCGCCGGGGACGTTGACGGGCTTGTAACCGTACTTGAGTCGTATGGCGTCCATGGTCTGGGGTAGCTTCGCGACGCGCTCGGCAGGCGTGGTCGTGCGGCGCACGAGAGGGAGATGGACGGGGTCTGCATACGAGTTGGGGGCTGCCAGAGCCAAGGGCAAGACGGCAAGCGGGACGAGGGAGAGGGGAATCATCATGAGCACAATTAGTTTGAGGCGAAGAAACGTAGGGGTATTTAAGTAACTCGCCTTCCCGTGCAGGGCTGCGCAGCGTGTGGTTGTCACTTTTTTAGTGTCTTGGCGATTCAAATGGAGCTCATTGTGTAAGATAATTGGTCCGGTTTACGTGGTGTCAGGGGGACACGATGAAACGCGCGCAGGACACCCACTCGCCGCCGCACAAGAAACACAAGACCGAGGACGGTGAATGGTCGCGCGTGGAGAGGAGAAGAGAAAAAAAGACGAGGAAACGCGAGGCGGCGGCGCCGAAATTCATGTATGTCAACAGCGAGATCGTCAAGAGAAAAGACGCCATCCACATCGACGTGCGTCGAACATCGGCGTCTGCAGTCATCGACTGACGTTTTTCCAGGACGTGCGTGATCTTGTATTACACATCGTCGCGGACGCACCGCCGCCCAACTGGGTCAAGATCGAGGTGCGTACCACCGCACGAGCCGCTGCACCAGCTGACCCCCCGAAGAACCCGCGTGCAGTCGACAAGGTCGTCGCGCTGCTCGTGCCCGGAATACTCGCAGACACGCTCGCCCTCCCCCCGCCACCCACCTCTGCAACCGAAAACCCGAATGTTCCGATCGCGATACCCCTTCCCGACGCATCCAACACGCCTCTTCCCTTCCTCGCCTCCACCTTCAGCCATACCTGTCCCACCCGTGCACCTGGCGACCAGACCAGAATGTATTCGGTCCTTGGCGCCTTTTTCCAGGGCCCCGTCAGTGGCGAGGAAAAAAAGCGGCGCATCGAGGCCCGCATCGCCTGTATGCTCGTTCCGGTACATCTTACATGCCCCTTTTGACGCCGTCCCTAGCAGAGCGCGCGTTCGAAAAGGACCCGTCTCTCTACCTGCTCTCGCTGCAGCAAATGATCGAAAATGACTATCCTATTCCGTCCTACATGGCAGACGTGTTTGAAAAACCAGACGGATGGACGGAGACGCCCCGGTCCGAGCCCGAGTCCATCATACTTCTCCCAGCCGAAAAACAGCGTTCCCGAGTGTATGCCATCGACTGCGAAATGGTGCGGTGTCGTCTGTTGCGTGCGCGACCCACTCAACTCCGAGACAGTGCCTGACTCAGGACGGCAAGGAGCTCACCCGCGTCTGCGTCATCGACTACGAGTCCGGCATCGTCGTGTACGACAAGCTCGTCAAACCACCCAAACCCGTCATCGACTATCTCACAAAGTATCCCATCTTCCCCCTCCAGCGCATATATACTCACTCCTTTTCAGATGGTCTGGCATCACAGAGGCCTCCCTCGCAACCGCCACTACGACCCTTGCTGAAGTCCAAACACACCTACTCACCATCCTTGCTCCCAAAGGCGGACCCACCTCCATCCTCGTCGGTCATTCGCTCGAATCCGACCTCCGAGCACTCCGCATCTGCCACCCTCTCTGTATCGACACCGCGCTCGCCTACCACCACCCCCGCGGTCGGCCCCTCAAACCCGGCCTTGCCTGGCTCACCAAAAAGTGGTGCCACCGTGAGATCCAGACGCGCGGCGAGGGCGGGCACGATCCCGAGGAAGACGCACGCGCATGCATCGACCTCCTCAAGCTCAAGATCCAAAACGGGGCCGGGTTCGGCGAGTTCAAGACAGACTATGAGAGCATCTTTGAGCGCATGGCGCGCGCGAGCGGCCGGGGCGGGCAGGGACTGGTCAGGGCCGCCGTCGTGGACCACGGTAATCCGGGCGTGATGCACGGCGCCAAGGCGACGACCACGATCGGGTGCACGAGCGACCAAGAGGTCCTGGACGGACTGATACAAGCCGTCCCTGCGCACGACTTTCTCTTTGGCAGGTTCACAGGGCTGGCGGACGTCCTGGGCTGTGAGTCGTCTACTTGGTGTGCGCGTCGCGTTTCGACTAATGCGGGTCATCACAGGGTTGACGCCGAAAACGACGCTGGACGTGCCCATCGCTGCCCCGCCGACTGAACAGTCGCCAGAAGCAATCGCGGCCGCACACGCCACGCTCGACGCGCACCTCGTAGCACTCTATGCCGCTCTGCCCGTCCGCACCGCCCTCGTCCTCTTCACCGGCCACTCGGACCCACGCCAAATGGCCTCGCTCAACGCACGCAAGGTCGCGTTCGAAACGGCGATCAAGAGCGGGAAAAAGGCCGAAGAGATGGATCGCGAGACGTGGTGGACCGCGAGCGACGGACGGGCGTTGGAAGGGGAGGTCGAAAAAGCCAAGCGGGGGCTCTTGTTCTTGAGTATCAAGTCGTAGGCAAGCGGTAACTAGAGTCCCTCCCAATCGAGACCGAGCGCGTCGTCGCGCCCACCTCGAACTGCTTCTTCGACAGCCTCTGCGAGCGCCCTGAATGCGAGCGTGTCGTCGTCGAGCGGTGGACCGTGGTCGTGGGCGGTGTTTTGGACAAGACGGGCGTCGACGCCGAGTGCGCGCTCTAGGGCTTGCACGCGCTCTGACCCGCGGAGTGCATCGATGGATGCAAGGTTTGCGCGCAGACGGGGGTTGACGAGGATCGCACGGATCGTGGGGGACGTTGCTAGAGTTCACGTCAGCTCTGCGCCAACACACAGAGACGCGAGAAGGGACGCACCGATGGCTTCGTACTGGTGTAGTTGGAGGGGTTTGGGGTCGTCACGGGTGAGCGGGTCGGGGTATGCCGACGTGTCGGGAACGTAGGGCCATTTGAGGGACGTGAGCGGGCGGAGGGGGGTCGGGTCTTGGAGGTCTTGTGGCACCTTTGGGGCTGGGGATGTGGGGGTATTCTCAACTTGGATGCGCGTAGAACACGATTCTGAAAAGGATGAGAAATATTACGGGAAAAGTAAATTAGGAGGTCTACCTTTGTGCAGTTTGTAACACGGGACAGAGCAGCTGGTCGTGTCGGAGTCAGTCTGGGTCCAGGGATCCAGCCTGGAGGGACGTACTAGACGGTCGTTCGACAGCCTGGACACGTGTATTTCGACGTTTGGTCTTGGCAGACGGTGCATGTACGGGCCATCGTGGGCGAGTGGCACAGAAGAAAGTGGAAATTCGAGAAGGGTAACGCCACAGGGACTTGGGTACAATTAATCAAGGTACGGGGGCGTTCATCAGCAACGTTGAATGGGCGCTGAACTTCTCGTGCGCAGTCTTTTTTTTATTTTTATTTCTTGTTCGTTGCCACCGTGCGGTGGTCAAAGGGTGTCAAGGGACGGAGCTGGGCTCCATCTTTCAGTCTCGGTCTCCTTGGCATCATTCTCGTGTCTGAGCGTATTACGCCTCTTCTCCACCCCGTATGACGTCGTGAGCTGGGTCCAGCTGCGCATGGCGTAAAACAAGCAAGTCACCAACAACGTGTCTGATATCGTCTACTTTCGGGCCTCGAGAGGCGTCAAGTTTTTTCCTGCTTGACAATCGTCAAGACGGGGTTCTTCGCCCTTCTAGTGTGGTTGTTAACTTTGGCGCCACCGAATGCCTTGGAAACGATGAACATTTGAAAAATGAATGACCCGTCCAATAATGTTGTTGTGAGTGCCTGTCCATTTCGAATTGTCATTGTGCTTGGATTGATCACGGAAAAACAAACCACAGGTTCGTCGGCCATATTCGGACAGAACCGTGTCGTCCAAAAACAACTGAAAATCGCTTTTAGAATTCGGGAAATATATCCTATCACGACTCTCCAGATCTCCCGGAATCGAACCCGATACGATGCGCATTTCCTCGGAACGGATGAACAACTCGGCAATTAGAAAAGCCGTTATCACTGCTGGAATTCGATTCCGCAGTACGACGTGAGTCCGCAGTGCGATGATGAACGACGACAACCCAACGTAAAGCTATCGTAATTGGCTGATCCATCACCTAACCAGACACGATACGGCTGGGAGTAGGATCGATCGCGTGAGAGATGAGCCTTGCAGCCTTCAAGTTTCACCGAAGCCGTTCGAGCTGATGCGAACCTACGGCGTAATCCGAACACACAGGTTTCAGAGCCACTTCGCTAGATTCCGGTGTCACAGAAATGTGGACGAGAAAGGGAGATGCTTCGCAACGACGTCCATGTTCCGGCGGTCGTTCCAGACCGGCGAGGTTACGACGAGGTCTCGCTGATTGATCTAGTGAATCTCGAATTATTCAAAGACTCGGCTCAACGCAATCCGCCAATACATGTCTAGCCTCTTGCAAGCTCGCATCTGAAGCTGAATGTTACAGTTTTCGTCCGTCGACTCGCTTGGGACACCATTGACATGTTCCGAGCCATTAAACGTCTTGAAAATTTTGACCTTGTCGGACAAATAATGCATGGCGTGTTTGGTAACAACCACTGCGAGTGTACATCCCTTTGAGATGTAATTTGAACTGAAAATGCAGACGAGCGCGATTCGTCCGTGTTTACGAGCACGCTGTGCGGTCGTACTGTCGTATTTTATATAGGAGTTTAGTTATATAAAGGAAGCTCAAGTTTACATTGCAAATTAAAGCAGCATCAAGCTTCAAAGACCTATGTGGATGAACGGAATCCACTCGGAGAACGATACACCTTCAGCTTGTAAACGTCCAACGGCACTTTGCAGTGCTCGAGAAGCTTCCCTGCTATCCGGCCTCGACACGGCGTTCGAAAATAATTGTTCGTACACGTCCCTCGCTACCTTGGGTGCAAGCCTGTCACTGATCGACCACATCGTGCCAACTACTCCCCCGAACCCTGCAAACAACATTCCTGCAGCAATATGGATAGCTTCATCGGAGAGTGCTCGGTCGCCCGTCGCCGTCTGGCACGCAGAGAGAAAGGCAAACCCGCCACGGGACCGTCTCAACGCGATGATGTTAGATAGCTGTAGGCGCCGTTCATTGGCAAGACATAGTCCACTCTCTGTTGGGTTCTTAATGTCCTGGATTCCATGACACGCAAAATGGACCCAGTCCGCGTCCTTCATCAGGTCAAGTACTTCGTCGACTGTCCCGACAGAGGGTTCGAACAAGGTGATTCTTAACGTAGGAGAGTTTTCGACTGTCTCTCTGATGCGCTTCAGCTCGATCTCCACGCCAGGAAGGTAAGATAGACCATCTGATTGGGGCCGTTGGACAACAAGAAAGCGGAGTGCATCAGTCGATGGAGATTGGGGTTCGGGTGATGGGGCGAGGATGCTGAGAGTGGGTATGTATGACGATACAACGAAATCAAAGGTTTTATGTCCTGGCTGGGAATACTCGGCATCATAGAGGCCAGCTGCGTGAACCGGAAGAAATGTAATGGACCCTGTCGGACACCAGAATATGCGTGTCTGTTTCCCCGGCGCCTGTTCAGACCATGGATAAACAAGTTGACTCGAGGATGGGCAATGAAACTTACCACAAGAGCCAAGGAATATAAAATTGGTTTGACGACACATTTCCACAAAGCAGACAAAATAGGTTCCCATTGGCTGGAGAGCTCCAGTGGAATCCTGTGTCCCACCCTGTCGGTGTGACGAGTCCTACTTAGGCTCTTCACTAAAGCCTGAAGAGTTTCGGATCTCTCGAAAGGGAAATTAGGAAGCGGGACATGAATCACGTTTTCCACATCGGAAAGAATAACCAATGCATCGCAGCGGTGTTGAGCAGCGTTGAGGATGACGATAGGTCCGGAGTGTGCCGAAGCACGCAGCTGCGAGTACTCTATGTGAAGGAGGAATCGCTCGAAGTTGGGAAGCTTCCGAATATCCTGTATGAGTTTATCTCGCTCGATCGCCAACAGGCGGTGCCTATTAGCCACCTGTTCCGGAGACTCCACCGTGTCTTGCCTCCCGGTTTGAGTAACGTCCACCAGCGCAAACTGCTCTCGAGTAGTACCCGCTTGCTCTAATTCAGTCGACAATCGCCGGAGTTTTTGTGCATGCTCCGGATGGGCGTCGAACAACTCGTTGTAGGAACTGCGAAGCTGAAAGAGCTCTCTCCAAACAACCGAGCGACCTTGCTCAAGCCACTCTACAGCGGTTTCTGGATATCCCAACTCTAGAGCAGTCGCAGCCGCATCCCGCACGACGTCAGCGTTCCCCATAAGTTTTTTGAAGCGGTGAGGGAGGGAAAGGCCAATCCATGCGAGCTGGGGCAGAAGATCAAGGGCAATGGAATATGCGTGAAGGAGAGTCTGATGGCCAAAAGTGCGAGCGCAAGCAATCCAAAGCAACGAGGCATCAAATCGGGCACTGGCAGGGCCCGCGGAATGGGATGCGCGAAAGAAATGTGAAATGGCTCGTTCTAGGTCAAGGCGATCACCGAGGCGCTGGAAGCGTGTCAAGTACGAACTTCCAAGGTTGCCCAGCGGGTTTGGTTGGTCAGGGTGACCATCTGGGGTCAACTCAACGGCATCCTGTAGCTTTGAAATCGCTCGTTCTAGGTCATCGAGCTCTTCGAGGCGCAAGTAGCGAACTAAGAAGGAACCCCCAAGGTTGCTCAGCCACATAGACTTGTCAGGGTGACCGATAGGGGTCAGTCGTGCTGCATCCTCGAACGTTCCAATTGCTTGTTCAAGGTCGCGAAGTTCCCCGAGACACTCGAAACGAGTTCTGAAGGACACACCAAGGTTGTTCAACCGTGGAGGTTTGTCTAGGTGATCATCAGGTGTCAGCTCGACGGCCTTGCTGAGCTCCGAGATTGCTTCCTCGATGTCACTTTGCTCCTCAGAGTGTCGAAAGCGAATTGCGAAGGAAGCCCCAAGGCTATTCAGCATTCCGGGTTTGTGAGGGTGGTCAACAGGAGTCAGCTCGACTGCATCCTTCTGACTAGATATGGCTTGATTAATGTCGTCAAGCTCCCCGAGGCGTAAAAAACGAAGAATGAAGGAATTCCCCAGGCCATTTAAGTCGACGAGGTTTTTCAGTGTGACTACCAGGGGTTAGGTCAACCGCGCGCCTATGTGTCGAAATTGCTTTCTCGATGTCAAGGAGTTCCCCGAAGCGCTTGAAACGAGTAGTAAGTGAATTCCCAAGTTTATTAAGTCTGCGAGGTTTCTCAGGGTGACCATCAGGAGTTAGTTGAACAGCATCAGTGAGCCTCGAAACTGCATTTTCAATATCATGAAGTTCCCCATAACGCTCGAAGCGAGTCATGAAGCAATCTCCAAGGTTGTTCAACCAAGCAGGTTTATCTGGGTGGCCATCAGGAGTCAGCCGAACCGCATCCCTATGCTTCGAGAGTGCTTGCTCGAGGTCGCTGACCTCTCCAAAGCGCTCGAAACGAGACAAGAGGGATCTCCCTAGGTTGTTCAATCGGATGTGCTTGTCAGGATGGCCGTCCAGGGTCAGCTCAACTGCTTGCCTATGCCTCAAAAGAGCTTTCTCGAGGTCACCAAGCTCCCCAAGTCTCTCGAAACGCATTGAAAAGGAATTCCCAAGGTTACTTAGCCAGCCAGCCTTGTTAGGGTGATCATCTGGAGTCAGCCCAATAGCACTGTTAAGCCTCGAAATTGCTTGTTCGAGGTCACTGAGTTCTCCAAGCTGCTGGAAGCGAACAAAGAAAGAAGTCCCAAGGTTGTTTAGCCGGCCAGGCTTCTGATGGTGACCGTCGGGAGTCTGGTCAACTGCATCCCGAAACATCGAAATAGCTTGCTCGAGGTCACCAAGCTCCCCAATGTGTTCAAAACGCCCCCTGAATGAATTCCCGAGACTGTTCAGTAGGTAAGGCTTGTCAGGGTGGCCATCAGGCATAGACACGACCGCTTTTGTATGCCTTGAAATTGCTTGCTCAAGATCACTGAACTCCCCGAGTCGCTCGAAACGAATTCCGAAGCAAGTCCCGAGGTTGTCCAGCCAACGGGGTTTGGCAGGATGACCATCAGGGGTCAGCTGAACGGCAGTTGTATGCCTCAGAATCGCCTGCTCGAGGTCTTCAAGCTCCCCAAGGTGCTTGAAACGAGTTCTGAACGAATTCCCAAGGCTGCTTAGCCAAGCAGGTTTGTCAGGGTGGTCATCAGGAGTCAGTTCAACTGCGCGCTTATGCATTGAAATTGCTTGCTCAAGGTCATCGAGCTTTCCGAAGCGCTCGAAACGAGTCAAAATGGAGTTTCCAAGGTTATTCAACCAGGAAGGTTTGTCGGGGTGGCCAACGGGGGACAGGTCAACCGCATTCTTTTGTCTCGAAATTGCTTGCTCGAGGTCTCCAAGCTCCCCGAGGCGCTCAAAACGAGTCAAAAAGATATTCCCAAGGTTGTTCAACATCCCCCATTTCTGAATATGAGAATCGGGTATTAGGCTAACCGCATCCCTTTGCTTCGAGATTGCTTGCTCAAGATCACTGAGCTCTCCGAGGTGCTCAAAACGAGACAAGAAGGAATTTCCAAGGTTGTTCAGCCGGAGAGGTTTGCTAGGGTGCCCGTCAGGAGTCAATCTAACTGCATGCCCATGATTCAGAATTGCCTCCTCGATGTCGGTGAACTCCCCAAGGCACTCGAAGCGTGCCAAGAAGGAATTGCCAAGGTCATTCAGCAAGCCAGATTGAAGGGGATGATCATCGGGAATACGCCGGAGTGCCTCTCTTTGCCTTGAGATTGCTTGTTGAAGGTCTCCGAGCTCTCCAAAACGGCGAAACCGACCCAATAGCGCAGCCCCGAAAATCTGCAACACTGCAGGACGCTGTGAATCTCTGAGTGAAGACGACTTGACCGATGCCTCCAAATATGTAATTGCCTGCTGGAGGTCATTCGGGTCTCCAAACTGTCCATAGCGTTCCAACAACCGGGCACTCAAGATTGCTGAATCAGCATCATCGAAGCCTGAGGTCGAAGGTTGCTGTAATGATGGTTTGCCATGTGACGGAACAGGGCCTGTTTCAAGCTTGTGTCGTGCGAGCTGCTGCTGCATAGTAACCGCAGCCCACTTCTCATGACTGCTTGCAGAGCAGAGCTCTACAACCTCATGTAGTAACGTCTCTGCTCGTTCTGCATCAATTTTGTCCTGATATGTTTTAAATCTCGCTACATGCAAGATAGCCGGATAGACCAACATGGAAAGTCGATCAGGGTGGCCAACGGGGCAAGCAGAAAGTGCATGATGAAACAAGGCGAGAGGAATATCGAGGGCAATACCAGTGTCGTTGACCCTGTGGAGAATAACTTCTGCCAGTGTCGTGTTTGACCTGGCAGCCGTACGGCAAGGATGGTCCAAAGGGCAAATTCTTAGGGCATATTCAAATCGTTCAAACGATCGCTCAAGGTTCCCCTTTTTCCCATGCTTTCGGTAATAAAATAAAGATGTGTGAACTCCATTTACAGCACGTCTCAGCTGGTCATGGCATTCCATAATTGACTGTTGACATGGAATGAGTCTGATTAACGACTACAGCGCGAATCTCCCACTTACGCAATATAGGTCGGGGATCCCGGACGACGATGGTAAGCTACTCTCATACTCTTGCCGCCTGGTAGTCACCAGAATGGTTGAACACGATGATACCAGGAACCCCCTCTTCGGGTAGAGCTTGAATGCTACTGTTGTGTGAGAGCAAGAACCTTTTGTAGAAACTACAGTCTGCTCACCGAGACCTTTTGCACTATGCCCAAGTAGCTGTTCCACAGAAACTGACAATTTCCGGAGCTGTTCCTCATTACCTAACATAGACTGGAACTTAAAGAGCGCATAGATCTCAAGGTGGATGGCGGCAGATAGATGGGACGGGCTGTGGATTTGAATAATGAGACTAAATTGAGCAAGAGAATACATATCTCACATCGGAACCGCTTCATCCCATTCAATGATGTTGTCTGTTGACGGACACTTTCTTTCTGTCCTCCATTCCAATCCACTATGCCTCATTACGATGTAAAAGCCAACCGGGGTTCGTCTTAGGCCCAGAGCAAGATCTCTTGCCCGGACAGCTACATTGACATTAGTGATGATCGAAGCGCAAACACGCACTCACTCGCAATAATCATTTCTTCAGTACATGCTGGTAAGGATGAGAATTCAGAGATATAATTCCTGGACGAAGACTTTTTGTTGCCTTGTCCCAGGTCAGAGGCGGGGTTCAAAGAGATATCATAATTATGTGCGGTCTAGTGCTTGATGGGTCAGTCTGCAATCCAGCAGCTATGTTTGGAGGCTCACATTGAGAGTAGGCTCAGACGGTGATTGTTTACTTTCGGACATCACAATGGTTGGGATGAGACGGAGTTCGCACTTCATTCGTTTTGCTTGGTAATCTCAATGCCAGTGGCCGCCAGTTCTCCCTTCCGACCTCCTCGTCCTACACGCCTATTCTCTGCCCTTATTTTTGCCTGGGGCCAGCCTTGATCCGTCAAAGTCCAGAGCTCAAATGACGCGTTTCGCAGGAGAGAAGGAACTTGTTACCGTTGACACAGAATTTTCCAACACATTGATGGCATCGCTGCATTCACGCGCGTGAATGGTAGCGAGTCCGCCGTCTCCCAGGCCTCGGAAGAGCATGGCAAAAACGAATGGTTCTACGTTGTGTCTCGCCGACTCCTGAGCCATCGTCGATCATTCGAGTCCACGTTTGTTTCCACAACGGTCGTTATACGATTCGACACATTACACACAGGTGATCCGCCTCTGCCTATTACTATACAACCGTCAGAGATGAAGTAAGTCCGGGTGAGGTGATTCATCCCGCGTTGGCAATGCAGTTTGTAGGGTTTATATTCGTCATGGGACAATGTAGGCTGTAGACGATGCTCAGACGAACTCAGCTCCGAGACAGCCGGACGGTCTCGATTGGGAAGGAGCCTAGTACTACTATGACTCCAACAACACTAGGACGACGATGGCGGTCTTATGCCCCCCAAAAGAGCCTTCGTTTGACTTTTTCGACCTTCCAACTCCCGTCCGCCGCTCACGGTCCACCACGTCTTGCAATCCATCTCCTCGGCCCTTTTCCCGTTTTTTATCGCCGACTTGAAGATGTGGGTTCGGGTGGCCAGTAAAGAGGATAATGGTGGTGCAGGCAGGCACGGCGGCGTAGAGCATGAGATGCGCGTCCAGCGTAGTTTGTGCGATTGAGATCGTCTCCGGGGATTGTCATCGATAGGGCAGCGACGGGTGCATCCACCGTCGCTTTGGCACTAATCCTGGAAACCTGTCAATCGAAACGCAACGCGCACTGGAGAAGAACTCACAGCCCACGGCGTCTGGGATGGCTTGTATCAGGCCATCCAGGATCTCTTGGTTGCTCGCACATTCGGATGCGGGTGAGTTCCTTACTGCCCTTGGTCACTATTCAACGGCCTCGGCGAGCACCCTGAATGCAAGTATATCATCGTCGAGCGGCATACCGTAGTCGTGGGGTGATTGGACAAGAAGGGCATCGACGCCGCTCTGATCCGCGGAGTGCGCGTTGATGGACGCGAAGTGTGCGCGAGACGGGGGTTGGCAAGGATCGTGCAAACCGCGGGGGAAGCCATCGTTCATCCCCTCTTGTAGTTGTGTGTGGGCGTAGGTCGACGCAACTCAAGCAAAATTTCATAGTGGTGCGAGAGATATGGTGGCACGTTCGACTTGCAATGCACGTAGAACACGACTCCGAACGAGATGAGAACTTATCACTGGGAGGGTAGATTAGGACGTTACCTTTGCGTCGTTTGTAACCTGCGACAGAGCAGCCGGTCGTATAACCGAAGATCAGTTCGGAGTGCCTCAGGTACGTAATTTCTTTAGTCCGTTGCCGCAGTGTGCGGTGGACTCCATCTTTCGGTCTGAGCCTCCTTGACATCATTCCGGACTTTCTCTGGTCAGCGTATTAACCCGCCCCTTCTCCACCCAGCTCCGTATGCTGGCTGTTACGCCGAAAACAAAAGACATGTTGCAAATGGATGGCTCAGATGCATCGTCATCGAATCTTGCCGGCCTAACGAGGCCGAGCCTGGCTTGCTTGTATTTGACCTATTGGTCAATGCCAAATCTCCGACAAGTAGTATACAAGGCGTGCCTTTTCTTCTCCTCGACAGTTGTCAGTGGCATGAAGAGTTGATTCCTTGCAGTTTCTGTTCAACATCGGCTTGCTTGAGAAGCCGTTCACTCGGTTACCCTTCGAGTTGCTTGTATCAGGAGGTGGCGAGTTGATGCCTGAAACGACCTGGACACAGTTCGAGACTAACGCGTCCTATCATCGTTCCCTAATCTTCCGATGCGCACTTCCTCGGAGCGGATGGACTGCCCGGAAACTAGAAATCCATTATCACTGATAAGCCAGAGATTCGATTCCGTAGTGCGGCTGAAACGCAATGATCGAGGGAAAGGCAATCCTAGTTGGCGGGTTTCAAGGTTGCCTAACCAAACGCGGTTGGGAATGTGCATGTGATCGGTCGAGCCTACAAAGCGATCCCCAAATACCTTGCAGCCTTCGGGTTTCACCGAAACCGTTGGAGTCGATGCAAGGCGTAATGGGCACATGGAGTAAACACAGACGCACAGTGTTTCAGAGTCGCTCGTTGAATCAGGCAACTCGCATGGTTCCAGAAGGTGCGTGATTTTTTTTTCCAGAGTCGGAGTTGAGTAATCCGTCGCGTGTTTGCTAGTCGAACAGTTGCATTCTCGTGCAACGGCTCTTTTCATTCAGTTTAAGCAAGAAGGGGTCAACCGCCTCGACGAGGCAATCGTCCTTTGTCGTAAAGCGCTAGATCTCTGTCCTCCGGGGCATGCAGATCGGCCGACTGCCTCGCACGAACTTGCAACTCGTCTGTTCGTTCGATACAAGGAGTCAGGAAAAGTGGAAGATCTCGATGAGGCGATCGTCCTCGAACGGAACGCACTTATTCTTCGTCCGCCTGGACATCCAGATCGGACAAAGTCTCTGATCGGTCTCGCAGTCGATCTCTCTGCTCGATATAAACGTGTCGGAGATGTGAGCGATCTCGACTGTTCCATCGACCTCACCCGAGATGTCCTGGAACTATGCACGCCAGGGCACAGAGATCATTCCACCTGTTTGGAAAATCTCGTAAATCGTCTCTTTGATCGTTACAAGACGTTTGGGGCAATGAGGGATCTCGACGAGATCGTTGTCCTCCGACGAGATGTACTGGCGCTTAGTCCGCCAGGACACCCTAATAGGTGGACGTCCTTGAACAATCTGGCGGGCAATCTCTCCACTCGGTACAGATTGATCGGAACAAAGGAGGATCTGGACGAGGCCATCGTTCTCAGTCGAGATGCCCTAGCGCTTTGCCCGCCCGGACATCGACATCGGTCGGACTCTTTGAGCGCCCTTGCTGTTCGTCTGTTCAGTCGGTACAAGCAGCTCGGGGCATTGGAAGATCTCGATGAGGCCGTCGTCCTCGACCGGGAGGTACTTGAGTTTCGTCCGCCAGGGCATCGAGATCGTTCGACGACTCTAAACAACCTCGCCCTTCATTTGTCCGCAAGGTACAAGAAACTTAAAAATGTAGAGGACCTTGATGAAGCCATAGACTTAGCGAGAGAAACGCTCGCGCTTCGTCCACCGGGACATCCCGCTCGGTCGGCTGCCTTAAAGAATCTCGCCCAACATCTGTCTGCTCGGTACAAGCAGCTCTGGAAATCGGATGATCTCAGAGAGGCCATTAATCACGGTCGATGTGCACTCGAGCTTCGCCCACCAGGGCACCCAGATCGGTCAGCATCTTTAAACAGCCTTGCAATGGATCTCTTCACTCGATACAAGCGGTTTGGTGCTATGAAAGATCTAGACGAAGCTATTGACCTGGGAAGAGACACGTTGATGCTCCGTCCGATAGGGAACATCGATCGATTAGGCCCTCTGTATGGTCTTGCACGTAATCTCTGTGCTCGGTACAGGAAGCTGGGTGACATGCGGGATCTGGAAGAAGCTTTTGATCTTTACACGCAGCTAGCACACGTGCGCCAAATTGTGTTTTCATCGGACTTGTTTACTGTCGACGCCTGGGCACATGCAGCCGAAGAGCAAAACCACCCCACGAAGCTTGTTGCATATGAAACGTCTCTTCGATTACTCGTTCAGCACATATCCACGCTGCCATCCTTACCTCAACATCTCGACCTTTTCAAGAGCCTTGCATCGTCGCTTGCAGTCGACGCATTTTCAGCTTGTCTTCGCGGCCACTCGCCTACTATGGCAGTCGAACTCTTGGAGCAAGGTCGCGGTGTCTTTTGGAGTCAGCTCTCTCGTCTCCGTTCTCCGCTCGAAGACGTCGTAGCGTCTGGTCCTGAAGGAAGGACGTTAGCGGGCAAGTTTACCGAACTCACCTCGCTGATTCACAAAGTCCTCGGCTCGCCTGGTGCAGATCAGCACGATCGCGTGTCCCACCTCAATGTCGAATTATTGCAGATCGTGACCCATATCCGCGCCTTACCCGGTCTCTCTCGCTTCCTTTCCTCACCGCTCTTTTCGGATCTTCGGCATGCGGCGTGTGAGGGGCCCGTAATCATTGTGAATGCGAGTAAGTACAGCTGTGATGCACTCGTCGTCTTGCTTGACCACGATCCCGTGCACATTCCGCTGTCAATCACTCGTGAACGCGTCCTACAGCTGTCGTTGACCCTTGGATTGCTTACCACGCGTTCCAGGACGACGGACTTGACAAGGGAGTTTGTGATCCTCTTGCGGGAACTATGGGACGACGTTGTTTCCCCCGTCGTTGATGTTCTCCGGCCAATGCTTCCACACCAATCCCGCATCTGGTGGTGCCCCACCGCCGAGTTCTCCCTTCTCCCGTTGCATGCTGCCGGCCAGTACAGAATCAAAGGACAGAACCTCGCCCACATCTACGTCTCGTCGTACACACCCACCCTCACCGCCCTCATCCGTGCGAGGCGTTCCGATTCATCGCAAACTGAATTCGAGAGGACGCGTTTCGTGGCGATAGGCCAGGCCGGCGCCGTCGGCGACGACTTGAAGGAACTCGTTTCCGTCGGGACCGAGCTAACCCGTCTTGCACAACACGTCGACGGCCTCGCCGCATTCACGCGGGTCGAGGGTACAGAGACCACTCTCGCCCGGGTCGCGCAAGCGCTCGGCGAGAACGAATGGGTCCATTTGGCGTGCCACGGCCTTCCGAACCGCCAACGTCCATTCGAGTCCGCGTTCGCACTGCACGACGGCCGGTTCACGATACGGCACATTTCCCAGTGTACGCTGCAGAACCCGCGGTTTGCGTATCTCTCCGCATGCCATACGACGGTCGGGGACGAGACGAGTCCGGACGAGGTGATTCATCTCGCGTCAGCGATGCAGTTTGCAGGGTTTCGGTCCGTGATCGGGACGATGTGGGCTGTGGACGATGCGCAGACGAGCGCAGTCTCGTCCGCGTTTTACGAACACGTTGTGGATGGGTCGGGTCAGTTGGATCACACCCGTGCAGCGTTAGCATTGAACAAGACGATGAAAAAGCTGACTAGCATTCCGTTTGATCAAAGGATTGTTTATATACATCTCGGGACGTAGGCTTACTGTATACGTGTTTTATGTGGAAGATTGTTCAAGGGAGGCTCGGGTTTGTAAAATAGCAGGACCTAAAATGCGTAATGCGTGTCCTCGATTCGGATCCGCCTGAGGAAGCTCGTATAAGTATAGACCTGGAGGTGGGCTAACGAGTCCAGAGAACACGACCATCATGTCCTCTGCCGAGGTTTGAAGCGGTTTGTTGTTATCCCTGTGGTCTGGTGCCAGTCTGACTAAGTTGAAACGACTTTGTTCCTTCTTCTTCACACTGTACAAATTTCAGGGTTCCTCAATTTGACACAAGCAGTCAGCTGTCCACCTGGATTATCGCTTAACCTACTTGTATTGGCGTTAATTCTACGCAAGCACTCGAGCCACGTTCGACTTAATAGAGTGAAGAAGTGCGTCGCTGCTCACGCCACCTCCGGCGGTTGCATCCGCGGGCGAAGTTTCTTCAAGTGTCACCTAATTCAAACAAGGAGGTGCGACTGATTGTATTGATGAGGCAACTGTCTTTTCTCGTGAAGCACTACAACTCTGCCCACCGGGGCACGCACAACGACCGACTGCCTGTACAAACTTGGAATTCGTTTGTTCTCTCGGTACAAGCAGACACTTAGGGGCTGTTGAGAACCTCGATGAGGCGATTATCCTCGAACGGAGTGTACTAGCACTTCGTCTTCCGCCAAATCAGTTGAAGTCTTTGAACAAACTTGGGGTCAGTCTTTCTATGCAATACGAACGAGGACCCGAATGAGGCGATCACCCTTACCAGGACACCGAGAGTACCCGAACTGTTTGAACAACCAAGTTGCAATCCGTCTCTCTGCCCAACACAGGACGTACGGGAAAATGGAGGTACTTAATGAGACTACTATCCTTGACCGGGAGGCACTAGTTCTTCGCCCCCCAAGGCACCCGGATAGGTTGGTGTCCTTGCAACTGATCTCTCCACTCACTATAACCTGCTCGAAACATTGGAGGACCTCAATCAAGCGTTGCTCATAAGTTTATCAATGACCATTAATGGGACCCGGTGGAACTCGGGTTCGTGTCGATGCAGAAAAACTTGAAAAGCTAGAAATGTCATGAATGCGAGTAATATAATAGTTTAGAAGAGGTCATTCATCTTACCCTCTTTCAATAGTTGTATCAGTCCGCAAGAATATCCAACTTCAGAGCTTTGAGCCAGGTAACTAAATTAGCTGTCCTAGTGATCGAAGTTGTCTATGAAGCTTTGACATTGTTGATCACCACTGGATCGTTATGAGCGTAAGCGAGTCCAAATTAATGAATAAAGCGCCATCGAATGTATTCTCCCAAATCTCTGTCTGGCTGGAACTGTGCGATAAAATCATATAAACTAATGACGAATTTGCTCAGTCAGAGTCCATGTTCTCCGCTTCCTTTGCGACATATCTTTGTAAGGACGTGGGAATTTCGAGCCAGTGCATTAGTAACTCACTCACCAAGCTCAAACGCCAACTCCCGCTACCGGAGATGAATTTGCTGACCAACATCCAAGCTACTAAGGGCTGGGCCTTACAAATCTCTATCGCAGACGTACTTGAATGTTAGGCATCGTGCGAATATAAATTGCGTCGTGTTCATCCCATGGGTACCACTAAATCGTACGCATTTCAGCCTACATTTTCTTCTACTACCGTTTGTAACCTTCAGCACTCATGGTCGCAACGCAACAGACACCTGCGCTCTTTCGACCCATCAAGGTTGGCTCATTGACGCTTCAACATCGTGTCGTTCTTGCTCCTTTAACTCGATTCCGAGCACATGCTTCCCATGTTCCTGGCCCGCAACAGGCATCTTACTATGCCCAGCGCGGTTCCACACCAGGGACTCTGCTAATAACAGAGGCCACCCTTATCTCCCATGACGCAGGAGGATACGACCACGTCCCAGGCATCTACACCGACGCGCAAATTGAAGGCTGGAAAAAGGTATTGTCGACTTGTTCTTTACCGCTGCCGACGGTCTGAACATCCTGTACTGCCAGGTCACAGACGCCGTCCACGCCAAAGGGTCATATATTTTCCTTCAGCTCTGGGCACTAGGTCGTACCGCCGACACAAATGTCCTCGAGTCGCAGAATCCGCCTTCACCGTACGTATCAGCGTCGGACATCGCGCTAACCGGCAAGTCGAAGGCACCTCGCCCACTTACTCAGCTCGAGATCAAAGAATACATTACCGCATACGCGAAAGCAGCAAGTAATGCCGTACACCATGCCGGATTCGATGGAGTCGAGATACACAGCGCAAATGGGTACCTCCCGGATCAATTCCTTCAGTCAGTGAGCAATAAGCGCACAGATGAGTGGGGTGGAGACGAGGAAGGCCGCACAAGATTTACCAGGGAGATCGTTGACGCGGTTGCTGAGGCCGTCGGTGAAGATCGGGTTGGTATCCGCATCAGTCCGTGGAACACCTCCCAAGGTAAATTTATTCGTTGTGTTTACATAGTGTCGTGCTAATTTCCATTCGTTTCAGATATGGGTATGTCGGATCCTCAGCCGACCTTTGCTTACCTCGCTACTGCACTGCGTGACAATCATCCAAAGCTGGCATATCTCCATGTCATCGAGCCTCGCTTGTCAGAGGTGGACGCAAACAGCGACTTTTTGCGAGAGATTTGGAACGGGGGCAAAGGTGGCGAGGACAGAATATTCATCTCCGCCGGTGGGTATGACCGCGAGACGGCACTGCAGACTGCAGAGAAGAAGACGGGGCTTATCGCCTTTGGCCGGCTGTACATTCCGAACGTGGGTACCTATCACTTTCATTTTCATGGCGCTTTGCTCATCCGCCGACTAATTACTAGCCTGATCTTCCGGTACGGTTACAGAAGAACCTACCGCTCACGCAGGGGGACCGTGCGACGTACTATCAACCAGGAAACCTGACACCGCTTGGGTACAACGACTGGCCTTTTGCGAATGGCAAGGTAGAAGAAATAGAAGAGAAGAACTAGAAGATATATTATTTTATATTTCTCACGTTGCGATTTGCGTTGCAAATCGCAACAGACTCATACAATAGCGGACACATGTTAATTTATTGCGAATTTGGTGATCATACGCCCCTGCATGTCGTGAGAAACTTGTTACATTACATAAAGTAGACACCTAACTAAGACAGCACACATTCAGCACCAACTTGAACCAGTGTGAGCCTTTCATTATCCCTCGACCATAAATGCGATAGTAAGCCGTAGCCTATTATCCTCAACTTTCTCGACTTGAACAGCATCAGTAAGTATCGCTACCCGGGACGAATTCGATGACTTGGACCTTACAAACCTTCATCGCAGACATTCGAATGTCACTTATCGTGCGACTATAAGACTGCGTCCATCTGCATTTAGTCCAGTAACCTGTACTCATGGCCGCTACAACAGACACCTGCACTCTTCCGGCCCATTAAGGTCGGCCCATTGGCGCTACAGCACCATGTCATTCTTACCCCTCTGACTCGATTCAGAGCGTACGCTTCCCATGCCCTAGGTCCCCAATTATCCATGACTCTCTTGATTCCCCTGACTCAGATCAACACGATCGCGTTTACAATCTCAATGTAAAATTGCAGCAAATCGTGTCCAATATCTGTGTGTTTGCAAGTCATTATCGTTTCCTTTCCCCACCGCTCTTCTCCAATCTTCAAGAAGTGACTCGTGAAGGACCCGCCATCGTCGTAAATATGGCTACGACGCACTCGTTATCTCGCTCAATTTTACATGTTCGACAACTGTCGTCGACCCTTCTTGGCCTGACTTCCTGTAAATACGAAAAACGCAACGAGAGAGTCTGCGATGCTGTTGCGGGAGCTATGGGATGATGTTGTCTCTCCCTTGGGGCCAACACGTTCTCGTCATTCCCGCATCCGGTGGTGCCCTACCTCTGAGTTCCCCCTTCTTCCATTGCATGCTAGTATAGGAAGGGAGGACGGAATCTTGCCCATCTCTATATCTCGTCTTACATGCCTACTCTCTCTGCCCTTACTTGTACGAGGCGCTATAATTCGTCAAGGTCTATAGTCGAAAGGGCACATTTCATGGCCCCAGGAGAAGCAAAGGTTACCGGGGAAGATAAACTTGTTTCCGTCAACACAGAATTGGCGAGTATTTGCCAATGTATTGATGGTATCGCCGTGTTCACGCGCATCGAGGGTAGCGAGTCCACTATCTCCCGGGTTTCGGAAGAGCTTTGCAAGAATGAATGAGTCCATTTTGCGTGTCACAGTCTTTCTAACCGCCAACGACCATTTGGTTCCGCGTTTACTCTCTACGATGGCCATTTCACGATTCAACATGTTACTCTATGTAATCTGGACATCTCCGTCGGCGATGCATTTTCGGTCCGTGATCAGGACGATGTAGGACATGTTCAGGCGAACAAGATCACATCGATGGTGGGCGAGTCGGGTCGTTTGGATCATACCCGCACAGCCTGGGCGTGGCACAAGACGATGAAGAAGTTGACCAGTTTGCGTCCGCTTTCGCTTTCACGTTCTGTGTTGTTTTGAAGCTGTGCTTGCTATCGAATAATCATACTACATATTCGATTTCGGAAGAATCTTTTTGGGGCTGCAATAAACAATGTGGACCTGACTTGATGAGTCTCATGAGGGCAACGAATAGATTGTAACGGTGAGTGAGCTAGAAAGCTACCTGTGGTGAAGTAGACACCAATGTATGGTGTTTGCCTTTTCGGCTGTTGATTCGCTAGTGTTTCCTTAAGCTGCAACTGCACTGAATCACGATCGACCACATGGATTCGGAAGGTACTATTCCTTTTTTTAGTGAAAAAAGTATTGAAATAACGCTTTTGCTAGTTCAAAGGTTGCATTTACGGGCTGAATCCCTTGTTGCCCAGTTTAAACATGATAGAGACACAAATCACATCGACGAAGCAATTGAACTAGATCGTGAAGCACTAAGACTTTGGTCGCACGAACATCCTATGAAATCAGTCTCTCTGACTCTACTTGCAGTTCATCTCTGTGATCGTTACAACCAGCTAGGGGCAATGATTGATTTCGAGGAGGCCATTTTGCTTGACCGAGATACGCTGGCGTTTCGCCCACCAGGGCATCCGGATCGGTCAAAGATAACCTTGCCGTTCATCTCTCCACTCGGTACAACCAAATTGGAACCATGGAAAATCTTGACGAAGCCATCATTCTTGACAGGGAAGCGTTGTCTCTTTGCCCTCCAGGAACCCTGCTCGATCGATGTCTTTGAACAACCTTGCAGCCTCTCTCGCCATCCGATACAAACAACTTGGAAGAATGGAGGACCTCAACGAAGCCGTTGCCCTCGGTCGAGATGCGCTGGCACTTCGTCCACCAGGGCATCCTGACCGATCAATGTCATTGAACTGCCTTGCGGTTCATCTTTCCACTCGGTACGACCAACTTGGGGCAATAGAAGATTTACACGAAGCCATTTCTCTGAGTCAAGAGGCGTTGGCGCGTCGTCTGCCGAGAGACCCCGGTTTGTCAATGGTCATAACAATCTTGCAGTAGACCTCTCCACCCGGCACCACTTGTTTGGAGCAATTTGGGATCTCAACGAAGCCATCGCGCTCGACAGACAAGCACTGGCACTTCGCGCACCGGGACACCCTGATCGTTAGATGTCACTAAACAATCTTGCTGTCTGTCTGTCTGACAGATACAAACAGATCGGAGAGATGGAAGATCTCGACGAAGCTATTGTCCTTAATCGGGATGCACTGGATATTCGCTTACCGGGACATCCTGATCGATGGATGTCTTTGAACAACCTTGCAACTGATCTGGTCACCCGATACAGTCGGCTCGGAGTATCGGAGGATCTCGATGAAGCCGTTTCCCTCGACCATGATGCGTTAAAGCTCTTATCATTAGGTCATCCCGAGCGGTCCACCGCTTGAATAACCTCGCAATTAATGTCTCCACTCGGTATAAGCAACTTGGATCAGCGGAGGATCACGAAGAGCTGTTTAATTTATACACAGGGTTAGCTGATATAGAAACAACTTCTTCATCTGATCTATTTGCTGCCAATACGTGGGTAAATGCAGCCGAAGATTACGATCATTCCACGAAGCTCCTTTCATATGAAACATCTCTTCGATTGACAGTTCAGCATATTTCCGCCCTACCGACCTACCTCAGTATCTCGATGTCTTCAAGAACTACATATCATCGCTTCCAATAGATGCATTCTCGGCTTGCCTTCGCAATCGATCTCCTATAAAGGCAGTTGAGCTTTTAGAACAGGGACGGGGCATCTTTTGGAACCAGCTCTCGCGCCTACGTTTTCCGCTTGAAGATGTTATGGCTGCTGGACCAACAGGAAAAACATTGGCAAATAACTTCAATCAGCTTACCTCGCTTATCCGCAGTGCTCTTGATTCACCCGGACAGGATCAACGTGATCGCATATATCATCTAAATGTCGAATTGCAGCGAGTAGTTGCAGATATCCGCGCACTACCCGGTCTTTCTCGCTTCCTATCGCCCTTGCTCTTTTCCGATCTTCAACAAGCAGCCTGCGATGGACCGGTCATCATCGTAAATGCGAGCAAATACAGCTGCGATGCACTCATTATACTGCTCGACTGTGAGCCTATCCGTATCTCATTACAAATTACTAGGGAACGCGTTCAGCAATTGTCGTCGTTCCTGCGAGCCCTTACTAAGCGTGCAAACAAGACGAATGTGACGAGAGATCTCGCTCTTATTCTCCGGGAGCTCTGGGACGAGGTTGTTTCACATATCGTCGATGTCCTCCAGACAACATGTCCCCATCAATCTCGCATCTGGTGGTGTCCTACCACCGAGTTCTTGTATCTCCCTTTGCATGCGGCTGGTCCGTACAGAAAGGACCAACGGAATCTCGCTGATCTTTACATGTCATCTTACACCCCTACCCTCACCACGCTCATTCGAGCGAGACGGCAAAACTCATCGAATTCTAGAGCGGAAGAAAAGAAACTCGTTGCTATAGGGCTAGCGACAGGCACCGAACAGAACGATCTCCTTTCCATCAGTTCCGAACTAGACAGCATTCGCCAGCGCGTCAAAAGCAGAGCCGTTTTCACTCGCATCGAAGGCACCGAAACCTGCATTGCCCGGGTTGCCGGAGAAATTTGCAGTAACCAGTGGGTACACGTTACTTGCCACAGCGTCCCGAATCAACAACAGCCATTCGAGTCCGCATTCATTCTCCATGATGGACCATTGACGGTCCAACGGATTATTCAATGCGAGGCGGACCATCCCCAATTTGCGTATCTCTCCGCCAGCCATACAACCGTTGGAGATGAGGCAAGCCCAGATGAGATGATTCATCTTGCCTCGGTCATGCGGTTTGTTGGATTCCGATCTGTCATCGGGACGATGTGGGGCGTGGACGATGACAATACGGACAAGATCGTGCCAGTGTTTTATAATAACATGGTGAACGAATTGGGCCATGAGTCTGGATCATACTCGCGCAGCGTTCGCACTACATACGACGATGCAGACATTGGTAGACATTCCGTTCGATCAGCGAATTCTCTATGTACATCTCGGAGTCTAGATTTGACTCGGAATGTTGGCTGGCTAACCAAAAAAAGACGTACTTATCGTAGCTCAATGCCCATGCTCGAAAGAAGACTCCCTGGGTTGAACATGACACCAACCGTCTCGGTGCTCCAGACTGTTGCAGTCGCCGTCGTTGCATCACGCTCGGCGCGTCCCTGTTGTGGCATTCCATGCATTCTTATCGTGTAGCCATCGTCGGCCCCCACCACTGCTTTGCCCTTGTCGTCGCGTTCCCAGGGTCTCCAAGCCGTCCCTGTCGCGACGTCCTCTTGTAACCCTCGCCGTCTAAATTCTCACGTCACTGGGGCCCACAGTCAGAGATGTAACTGCATAGGTGCAATTATTCGCTTCTGTAGTAATTCGAGAAACTTGAGGGTAAAATGTTTCTGGGTGACAAGACATGGAGGTGTGGACACGAAATAAGTTCCCACGGCGTTGACACGTTATTAATATTATTTGCAAACTTGTGCCCTACGGGCCCATCATGGATGACCCCACAAATGGCGCTGGACGGTCCATTGACATCGAACTCGGTGGGCAAGAAGTCATAACTATCGATTTGGACAACCTCGACCCCAACCCGGACGACGTACTTGATCTATTGAAGGAAGGCCAATGTCGGGTTTCGGTGTGGGCAAAGCTAGCTGGAGAGTATTGGCGGAGGGGGTATCTTTCCGCCGCAGAGCGGATTGCACATTCTGCAATTGAATGTACGTGGTCGGGTTGGTCGTCGCTCACACATGTTCGTGCCAATCCGTATTTTATAGCTCTGACCGCAAATGGCACAACGGCTCAATCACCTCCAATATACGCGTTGCTTGCGAACATTCAAATGGCTCATGCGCAGAAGGCACCGAAGTTGATTCTGTCAGATGCTCGTAAGTCCTCGACGTGTATTTGGATTGTACTTATTCATGATTGCCATGCAGGAGAGGATAGACTAACAGGCGTGCGGTCGAAGGAAGATTATTACCGGGAAGCTGCTCAGTACCTCAATGCCGGAGAGAGAGCTGCAGCGGAAGGTGGAGAAGGTGTCGGTGGGACGTTGGCATTCTTGACGCGAGGTACGTGTTCACTAGTGTAAGGATGCCCGAAGCTTATCCCTGAGCAGGGATCCAACAATTGGCCACTCGATCCATGGATGACGCGATGCGCTCCTTCGAAGGTGTTCTCGCAGAAAAACCTACTAATATCGTGGCCCTTCTCGGCAAGGTTTGCTCTTCCGTGTTCAATCGACGATGTTGGGGCTGACAGGTTTTGGAAATGCAGGCCCGCATTCTTTACGCGAGACGCAGCTATCCCCAAGCTCTCAAATTGTTCCAGCAAGTCCTTCAATTGAACCCGTCATGCGTTCCAGATCCTCGTATTGGTATCGGACTTTGCCTCTGGGCAATGGACCACAAAGCGAAAGCGAAAGCCGCTTGGCAAAGAAGCTTGGAAGTAGTGCGTAATTTATTTGATGATTGTGATTTGCACCGTATTTAACTCGTTCAGAACCCGTCGGAGTGGGCTGCGCAACTTTTATTGGGCCTAGAATCCATCAATGCGAGTAAAGCGGGGAACCAAACCGAACAAGAACGCGCCCAAAGCTTTTTGCTTGGTACCAAACACATCGAAAAGGCCTTCAATGCCAACCAAAAGAGTGCAGCAGCAGCAAACGCGTTGTGCGAGTTGTTCCTTCGTAAAAACAATCTCAAGCGAGTAAGTTACGCATAAGTACGTTCATTGAATTCGTCTGACTTTCGCTTAGGCATTAAAGCTGGCCGAGCGAACGGTGCAGTTCGCTGACACGCTCACGCTTCTGACAGAGGGTAATCTGAGACTTGCCCGTACCCTACACGCTGAAGGATCTGTAAAAGAAGCGACGAAATACTACACGACAGCGACAGAAGGCCAACCAAAACATATACTCGGTGCCATTGGCATGGCACAGATGCAGCTACTCAATGGTAAGCCCTTAGTTGTACAAGTCAGCTGGAGTAATATTTTATTTGTCGGGTAGATGAAGTAGCTGCGGCGATCCACACTCTTGACACATTGATACAACCGCCGAACCCGCAGCGATCGGTGGAAGCCACTGTCATGCTCGCTTCGCTTCGTGCACATCCTCGGCCGGGTGTGTCCAGTGCGGACGTTGCCCAAGAGAAGCTCAAAGCACGCGAACTGTTCGATCGGGTTATCAAGACCATCGAACTAGACGAATCGCGTGCGAATGGTCATGCAAACAGATCAAGTCGGGCATCGAATGTTTTCAATGATGACATGGAGATGCATGTCGAGATAGCACGTTTGTGGCAGGAAGATAACGTGGAACGGACTACCAAAGCTTTCCGCGATGCATCGCGAGTCAGCGTGACGGACGGTCAGGTTGATCCTCGTCTACTGAACAATCTTGGCGCGCTACAACACATGGAAGGGAACTTGGAGGAAGCACGGACTATGTACGAAGACGCGTTGACGAAGGCTACTACTCTCAGCGCAGAAGAAGGGGAGGCTATGTCGACGTCGATTTTGTACAATCTCGCAAGAGTGTACGAGGACACTGGCGAACATTCAATGGCCAAGGAAGCTTACAATAAGCTTCTTTCTCGTCACCCAGAATATGTGGATGGTCAGTCTTTTGTACAACGTTCTCATTAAGACTTTCCACTGATAAACATTACAGCCAAGATCCGACAAGCTCAGATGCATGTTAACCTCGGTCAGCCTAACGATGCTCACGAATTGTTCAAGCAAGCCTTGGCCACTCAGAACACCAACCTCAATCTTCGCGCATTCTATACTTCTTTCCTCCTTCAAAATAATGTGAAGGCGGCCAAGGACTTTGTGTTCGCAACACTTAAAGATCACGAGAGACATGATGTTTACTCACTCTGCGCTGCAGGGTGGATCTTGTACACCCAAAGTCGGGACAGCCGAGATCCCAATCCGAAGATGGTGGAAGAGCGAAAACGGAATTTCCAACGGGCAGTCGAGGCATATCACAAAGCGCTACAACTCGACCCACTCTGTGCGGTGGCTGCTCAGGGTCTCGCTATCGCAGTTGCGGAGGATGCGCTGGGGACATTGAGCGGTGCGCCACCAGCTTCAGCAGCCGAAGATGCTCAGCGGCGATTGAAAAATTCGCGAGAAGCACTCGACGTGTTCGCCAAGATCCGGGAGACACTCAGTGATGGAAGTGTATATGTGAACATGGGCCACTGCTACTATGCGCGCGATGAGTTCGACCGCGCAATCGAGAGCGTGAGTGATTGCGCCGAATTGTTTGAGCAGGAAAGCTTACCTCATTTTGGGTAGTACGAGACTGCTTCCGTCAAGTTTTACAACGGTCAAAATGTGCCTGTTCTGATGTGTTTATGTCGATCTTGGTATGCCAAGGCCTCGAAAGAACAAACATCGACGGCGATGAATGCTGCATTGAAATATGCACAAACGGTGAGGACGTTATACAGCATTGGGGACCACGTGATTGACTTTGACTCTGAAGGCACTGCACATACAACCCAGTGATAAGGCTATCGTATATAACATTGCCATGATTCAACAAAAAACAGCGGAGCTTATGTTCGGATTGGGTCCAGCCAAACGTACACTAAAAGACCTTGAGTGGGCAATGGCCCAGGCCAACCACGCCCAACGGTACGAAAGTTTTTTTCGGTCACCGCCCAGCCTTCCATTCATTTGCACGTGACTTCCAGTGTCTTTGGTTCGTTGGCTGCCGATGCGTCCCCGTACCTGCCCTACAGTGCAGAGCTTGCCGACCAGCGTCGGAAATATGGAGAAAGCATGCTACGACGTGCAGATGAGCATCTGGCTGCTCAAAGAGAGTTTGAGGCGGAAGCCCAAGCGAGACTCGAAGCTGCGCGCCAGAAGAGACAGGAGGAAAAACAGCGCCAAGAGGCTCTCGAGGTCCGCCATTCCTCTCTTCCGTTCGATGCCGTGCGAGCTGACCCCTTTCGTTTCTTTTTTTTTTTTAGAGAGCTAAAATGGAAGAGCTGCGCATACAAGCCGAGAAGCTGGCAGAGGAACGTCGGATCGCGCGAGAACAAGCTCTCGAGTGGACAAGGGAGGTTCAGATGGAGAGTGACGAGGAAAAGGAACGGAAATCCAAGCGCGCCAGCAAGAAAGTGAAAGTCGAAGCCGACAGCGGCGACGAAGGAGCAGGAGCGCTATCCGAGCCGAAGAAGCGACGGAAAGGAAAATTGAAACGATCTGGCGATCAAGGCGGCGAAGACAACGAGCAGTTGTTCAGCGATGATGAAATAGAGAGCAAGCCGGCGAAAAAGGTAGGCGGGTGTTGACCATGCTGTTGCATTGAGGCAGCGAGCTGACACGCTGTAGCGCGGAGCGAAAAAGCGAGTCGTCCGTGACGATGAAGATCAGGAAGCGGCTGGTGGGCCACGGAAGAAGCAATTGTGGGTCCTTCCCGTCTGTTCAGACTATTTGATTTGACTAATTCACCTCTGCACCGGTGCAGCAAAAGCAAGGAGTACATCACTGATTCAGACGAGGAGATGCCATAGCCCGTTCCGTGGAGCTCGCGGACGTTCCCGGAGTTCTCTGCGCCGTCGCTGCTATTTCGTCTTGCCTGTTCGTGTTTGTTGTCCCTATCGTATTGCATATAAGCTGCTTGATCGTATCTTTTTGCACCATTACCGTTATTAATTGTACACGTACTTTCGGCGATGCCATTCCTTGAGTCTATCTTTGATGGACTCGATTGTGATTGCAGCACCCGAATTTGAGGATGAAATTTCATGGGTTCGCCGTCGACAAGCAGGGTTCCGAGGAGTAGAGCAAATTTTTGGTATGCACAGGAAGAACGTGGTTCGACGGCGGATATGAACGCGGCGGAGTGACATTAAGATCTGTTTCTCATCCTTGCCAGCTTGACCGCGAAGACCAGCGGCGTGGTGGGATGGCCCAGCCGTACGCGGCCATGGCATTAGCGGCGATTGTAAGAGCCGTGAGGTGGAATAGCACGAGCAGCCAACGAGGCAGTACAGTCTTACGATGCCAACTGTCGGGTTCATATTACTCATAGGGTACAGGGCACTAGCCACCATCAATCAGACCATCAAGAAGAGAAGGATACAGGGGCGTCGAGGCAAGACGAATGGAAGCATGACAATACAAATATAGGGCAGTGCGAACAAGACCTGTTCAATGCATGGAAATGTGAAAAATAAACGAAACGGTTAGCACTACAAGGAAATTCACGATCGGGAGAATGAAGGAAACATCTTACTCTCTGGACACCCGCGGGACGGCATTAGGTCAAGGCATGGGAACCACGATTGAGAACGACAACGATGAACGTGTTCTGGGCCGATAGCCAGGGATAACCAGGGGAGATACGTTACACCAACGTTACCGGTCAGAGTCGCGAAGAGGATGCCACAGGCTGTTCCTCGAAAGTGGACATCGTTAGATAACGCATGGTGGGAGTAAATCCGGGTTATCTGGAATGTCTGGGGGACAAAACTCCTCATGGACCTCACGAATGTTGAGTATGAGCCGAGAAGCCTTGGAAAGCGAATTAGATAAGATGTAGGACGGAATGTGGGAAGGAGTACTTACACAGTAATAATACATTGCGATGAGAACCCTGCATGCACGCTTATCTCACCGGAAGAAAGGGGTAGGAATGCAAGGCTTACGGAACGACCAAGGCCGACAATTCATTGTGCACCACTGCCAGGACGACGGTGGCGAGCAGCACAACAACTATCAGACCCTGTGAGCCAGCTTCCATCCCCACGTCCGCCACTTACCAAAAGATCTATATATCCATATTCGTATCACAGGCACTGATGGCAGAGAGAACCGAAGGCTCACAGGAGATAAAAGGTCAGTCCGTCGTAAAAGAGCACCTTCGTCCTGGGATGTAGTTCTAGCATTTCTTGAAAGGACAAACACTCTTTCCGTTTATCGAAAAGAACGTTTTTTAACGTCATGCTGCAAAAGATGGCTATCAGGTATGTCAGGACCCACGATCACTACGGATAATTTGCGCTCACTTGCAACAAGGAGTGCTATGAGCCTTCAGGATCTCTTGTTAGCCTTCCTCGAGAGGATTTCTTGTTAGCTTACCAGCTTGCGAGGGCAAGATGGGGTGTGGCCTGTGAAGTTAACATGCACCCCCGCCACGGAAACCAGGGTGGAGGATTGACCATTGTTGCAGTGGTACGAATAGCCACAAAAAAGCTTATTACGAAATCCACCTGGAGCGAAGTGGATTATGAGTGAGTCATTTGAGCGGAGGCGTGGCCACACACTAAAAATTCGACTAAACAGTAGGCTGAGACAACTGTGTCTTCAACAAGCCAGGGCGGAGCTCACCAATAACCAAGGAACAGAGAATTATCCCACAATAGCGGTTTCCATCATAAAGTGCATTGATCCGCACGGCGAGGATGATGTTGACGGCGGTCACATACAATACAGTTCCTCCTCTAAGAAAGTGAATCAGCAACAGCTGCGATGACAGTTCTCGGCATTACAGAATGAGGTAGTAGTAATATATCTTGCAGCTAAATGCGATAAATATCCTCTACGAGCATTGTCGGAAAGAGCAGGACCCACAACTATTGATTTGTTAGCGAAACTAGTTTCAAGGAGAGATTGCAACAAACCGCCTCCGAGAGCCCCGTGCCGTTATTGACTGTCCAGTGGTTATTCGTGTGGTGGCAGAGTAGATGGAGGCATACCAGCGAACATGACCCTGAATTGCCCAATCATGAAATTCGATAGACAGGGAAGAATACGGGTATAACGCACGCCAAGTAAACAACACCGTAATATCGAGAAAAAATGAAAAGTAAACGAAAAAGGACTTGTCTGGCACCGCGAAAACACTGGAGAGGGTTAGCAGAATTACTTCCCGTTTGGTTGTAGTTCCAGACTAAATGTATCTGGTGACAACTCGTTGGTCCCTTGACCGACGTAATCACGACGAAACCTACCTCCTTCTTTAAGTTGATTATGATGTCGTATAACATGAAGGTCAACGCGGAGACTGGAAAAAAAAAGTGAGAACCACTGAGATTCTCTGGGTTTGTGATGTATCACTCGCCTATGACATAGTTGGAGACACGTAACTGTGCCATCAACGTAACCAAGAACTCAATTTCTTGTCCAATAGGCGATGAGGCGAGTTGAAAGTCCATGGATTTCACCAGAATAACCATGAGACGGCACGTCTCTTAAGGGAACCATTGTGGGTCAACATGCCGCCAGCGGCCGCATGTTGGAGGGTAAAGCAGTGAGATCCGAGTCGATAGGCGCAATTAAAAGATACTGGAGTGCAGTCCCCTCCTGGCATTGATAGGCAACTTGTGCGATGATGCCTGCGAGAGCTTCCCATTAAACCTCCTGCAAAATTTCTTTATGCTATACTGGGGCTTTTATGGGATGAGTTCTGAGAAAAATGCACTGTTTGCCTCGAGCGCCGGAGCTCGATGCGGACTTTTGAGTTTTTGAAGTTTTGCTAGACCCCACCATGATTTACGTCTCAAGCTCAGAATTGTAAGTGACCTGTTGGTTACGCTCAAAATGTCGAACAACTCAGTGAAGCGGAATACTAGCACAGCGTTCATAATGAAGTTCTTTGATCACTTGTGTAAGTAGTGTGTCAATTATGAAAGTTTCAGCACCGAGCGCGAACTCACCGATTATTACCCCGTTACTAGTAAACAAACCGCGTACAAAGTCCGGTGAGACCAGATTACTGGGTGACTTCCCGTCAGAATTTAGAGAAATACAGACCGCTGTAAATTTAATCTCAGATGACACCGGGTAATTTAGAGAAAAATTTCTGTAAATCTGATAACCATCACACATCTGTAAAATTTTACAGACACACCACTGACTCACCAGCCACTTTATCACCATATTACCCATAATGCACCACTACATCACTTCATACATTCTTGATGATGAAGAAGACTTATTATTTCTTTCTGCCCTTGCTAGCACTGTTGTGCTTGGAGCTCATGAGGCAAGGGAAAATCAAATACACATTCGTAATCCAGCTCGTCACTATCTTTGCCGTCCACAGCTCCTTCCTAATCCATGCCAATCAACTCCTTGGACTCAGCTATATGAAAGTATGGATGACCGGGCATTTATCACCACAATGGGCTTTGATGTCCAAACATTCCATTACATCCTTGAGAGTGGATTTCAGGATGTGTGGAATACAGTGCCTATTCCACGCCAAGATGTATCTAATGAGGGGCAGCCCCAGCTTGGGAAGCGATCTCTTGATGCAGCTGGTGCTCTTGGCCTTACCCTCCACTTTCTTGCATCAGCAATGACTGAAGTTTCCCTTCAGCAAATCTTTGCCCTCATTCCAACCACTGTTAACCGTTATCTCAACTTCTCTCTTGATATCCTTTATGTGGTTCTCTCCAAATTGCCAGAAGCTGCAATTCACTTCCCTTCCCATCAGGAGATTAAAGAGTATAATTTGGCTATTCATTCACGTCACCCTCGCCTTGTTGGAGGATTTGGAAGCATTGATGGCCTTGCTCTTCCTTGTCAAGCTGCAGATGACCCTGAAATAGAGAATGCTACATATAATGGTTGGAAGAGTGCACATTTTATTACCAATATTCTTGTCTTTTCTCCAAAAGGTGTGTAATACATTTTATTATTTTTTATTATTATAAGTAAAGTCTATACTAGGTCATATTATATCTGCTGTTCTTAATGCTCCAGGAAGTTGGCATGACTCTCATACTGCCCGTCCAATCTATGAGCAGCTGCAGAACAAGGTACCTAATGGATTTTACCTTATTGCAGACTCTGCATTTCCTCGTGGAACAGCTGCAATTGCAGGGAAAATTGAGGCACCATTGAAAAGTGGTTCTTAGCTTCCTGATGGTGAAATTGAGCAAGAAGAGCTTCTTGCATTTAACCGTCAACTTTTGTCTTACCGTCAGACTGCTGAATGGGGCATGTGGGCTTTACAAGGTTCATTTGGTCGGTTGTGAGTTCCCTTGGACATTAATAATGCTTCCTCTCGAAAAAGGCTTTTGGAGATTTGTGTTCGATTGAACAATGTCCGGGTAACATTGGTGGGTATCAATCAGATTTAGTCAGTGTACATGCCAATTTGGAGGCATGCAGATGGTGATGATCTATGGAATGATTTGGGAAATCAAATCATGAGCAATATTTGTCACCATGATCGTGTTTCTCGTTTCCATCTTATTGTCCAAGCAGCATAAAATTTTTGTTATTTGTACATGATATATACAAGTTTTTATACTACATCAATTTACTTCATTTGCAGCAGAGGCCAATGTCTGGAGTCCTCCAAGCTTTCCTAGCTCCAAAGCAGATGACTCTTCTGCCAATTTGGCATCATTCCTCATTGATGAGCCATGAAATTGTAAGCTTGATGTGGAAGCCTGAGTAGAGTATAATGGAGACTCATCATGGTGGTAAGTATGATGTGATGAGTAATGATATCCAGGTGAATGGGAGCATGAATGGGAGTGGCTGTGATATCCAGGTGAGCGGGAATGTGAGTGAGAGTGGCTGTGATATTTCTGCAAACGAGAATGAGAGTGTGAGTGACTCGAGTTCTGACTTTGCATAATCTTTAGAAGCTCAAGCTTGGATTCAGCCAGTTCAAGCTTGGATTCAGCTCTTGTGGCACGTTGGCTCTCTTGAAACAGCTTATCCGTAAGCTCATCCACACGACGACAAGCCTCTCATAGCTCTGTGCGAAGCATCTCCATTGTTGAGTTGTGCTCAGAGAGCTGCATCATCTGATGAAGCTTGTGATCATCATGCTCCTTTAAAGCAGCTGGAGAAAAGGTAGAGGTGAGCGTGGCAAGTGTTTCGGATGCAGAGGAGCGACTTTGCCACACAGCAGGCTGAAGTAAGGCATTGGCACAATATGCCTTAACGACTGATTGGGACTTCTTGCTAGTACTTGTGCCAACTGCCTTTGTGTTGTCACCAGACTCGGAAGAGTTTTTATTACCCTCATTCATGCTGGACATAATATCAGAGTCGCTGAGCATGACTGCACCAGACTTTTCGGTGATGGCATCCTGGATTTGCCAGGCTTTTTCGACGTACACAGGAAGTTCAGCATCGCCAGTTGGTTTTTTGGTAGCACAGATCTACAAATATATAATCAGAACAGTAGCAGAACTACGAAACTATTTCTAACCGAATCAAATTGCATAGGCACATGAGCTTCAGGCGTGTTCACGTCGGATCAGAATTGATTTGAATGTGGGGATTGCCTTGCTGTTTCTGTGGTTCTGATTTAGAATGTGTGCAGGCGCTGTTCTTTTGCATGTGGTTTGGGAGTGCAATAGGAAGGTTGCTGTACAGGAAAAACATAGGGCAGAATGTAGGCACAGACCAGACCAGTGATTCATGGTCATGTGAGGGACTGAACTATCTGCCATTGCAGAGAAGAGAGCAGGATAATTTACCTTGCGCAAGTGCGATAGGCCTGTATCTCGGTCCGGCGAAAATGGAAAAAGTGGCAGGGGGTGGGTTCTATGGAAAGTAAAGAAAATCCTGGATGGATCAATCACTCTGTCATTCCATTCAATAACTCAGGGGTTCCTCAATTGATGACACCAGGAGCTGGTGCGGGTATACTTCTGATCTCGATCGAATTCGTCCCAAACCTACAGAAACTGTGTAAATTCATTCCCGAGTGGTTGGGACCTGATGTCACCTTCGCGAATGGTCATTGATCGTCGGTTTACCAACAGCACACAGCATCCGGGCTGAGGGTAGTGATAGAATTGCTTATGCGCATGTTTCTTCACGTCGTTTCTTTCGAAAAGAACAACTCTCAAACAAACAAGGCATAATTGCTGTGGGGTATCCGTGGGTCTGGGAAAGTGCGGTGTCAATAGAGCATAGCCATGGACTGATGGAAACAACTACACCGCTTCCATGAAACAACTGAGCCAGCACTGCTTTATTTTGACTTGTCGACCAATTTAAAAGCAGTATGTCTCTCGCTGTGTCAACTCGTCTCACTCCCCTACTGCAATGAACACAACTAAACAATCACGGTCGGAATCGGTCCTCGATGTGAGTTTCTCACAAACGGATTCGCCTCGCAACTTCGAGCCGAATCGTCATCAGAATACCATCTCGAACCACAGCTCTGAACAGGAACTAAAGAGCGACAGAGCCAGGCACAAAAATTCAGCCACTATCTCAAGCTATTCGGCATATGTAGAAAATGAGGGGGGAGTTGTTATCATGGGTACGTCTTTTCTTTAACACAGCGGCAAGCATCATCGCTAACGACGAGGCAGGCATCAGAGCAAAGGTGGGACTGAGAAGAATCCCTGTAACGTTTTATGCTGCGGTCCGGCATAATGGTCTTGAATGGAGAACCGAAAACAAGTGTTCATCGGTAAACGATGACGCTATCGATTGGGATGGACCGATTCCACTGTAGTTTCTCCTCTTCCCCCTCGTACCGATCCTAACATGTTATTTAGACCGTCAGATATGACTGCTGATGTTTGCCTCGGGGTCTACGCATCCTTCGGATTCCAGCCAATGCTGGGTAATGGGGAGCTGCTTCGAAAGTTGACGATGACAGTGAAGCAGCTTCTGGATGGCAATTCAGAAAACATGAGTGAGTAGATGAAAGTTACAAGGAAGGTTCTCACGAACTCAAATGGCTTTAGGATTCACGTTCTTTCCGAGAGGCAAGGATATTGTATCGCCATGTTCATCGCTTCAAGTGAACGTCAGGCGGTGGAAACACGAAGATAATGATCTATCAGTGCCCAAGTTCCTCGAGCCTCATCGGGTAAGTAAGTGACTTGCGCTCACACCGTCGTAACTAATCACATTTTTTCTTAGTTGACAGGAGAATCACAAGCCCAGTTACAAGTGTTGACAAATGATGGCCATGCAGCACTATCCCGCTACCGAAAGAGCTCACATAAGGCGGATTTAATGCTGTCGATCAGGCATTTTGAGCAAGTACTTGATATTTGCCCCAGTGGCGATGTTTTTCATGGGGCTACACAAACAAACTTGGCAACGGCAAAATCAATGCTTTATCAAGTTGGGGAGGGTTCTCTGGATGCATCAATTCAGTTGTTTTCAGATGCGCTCTCTGTCTGTCCTATTGGTCACGCTGATCGATCTAGGTCGATGATCCAACTCGCATTATTATATGTTGTTCGATTCGAAAAAAAAGGGGACACGGTAGACGCAATGCAAGCAGAAAGACTTCTGCATGAGGCCATCGAATTTCCTAGCAACATTCATACGCGGCACGTTGCGTGCAAGACTCTTCAGCTGGTCAAATTAAATACAGTCATAGTTGAGCCATCTGACGAATCAACGACACGGGCCAATCGTAGTTCTATTCTAGTAAATGAAGATCCCCGGACTCCAAGTATTGAACTTCTGAAGCTTTATCAACAGTTCGGGAGTTTAAGAGATCTCCAACAGTCCATTGCGCACCCAGAGACACTGATGAAGATGACTTCACTCTGGGACATGCGGTATCTTGAAGTGCTGTCCAATTACGGTATCGCATTATGTTGTCGATTTGAGCGTCTTGGTGACCTTGGTGACCTCGAGCGGGCCATTTCGAGGTTTGGCGATGCGGTTCAGCTGACGCCAGTCGGTCACCCTGACAAACCTGGTCGGCTGAACAACCTCAGCAATTCCTTTCTCACTCGTTTCTGGCGCCTCAGCAAGTTCGGTGACCTCGAGCGGGCCATTTCGACCCTTGAGGACGCAGTTCGGCTGACGCCAGATGGTCACCCTGACAAACCTGGTCAGCTGAACGGCCTTGGCAATTCTTTCGTCACTTGATTCAAGTGCCTCGGCGAGCTCGGTGACCTCGAGCGGGCCATTTCGAGGTTTGGCGATGCAATTCGGCTGATGCCAGACGGTCACCCTAACAACCCAACCCTGCTGAACAACTTCGGCAATTCCCTCCTCACTCGTTTCGAGTGCCTCGGCGGGCTCAGTGACCTTGAGCGGGCCATTTCGAGGCAAGGCGATGCAGTTCAGCTGACGCCAGATGGACACCCTGACAAACCTGGTCGGCTGAGCAACCTCGGAAGTTCCTTCAGAACTCGTTTCTCATGCCTCGGCGAGCTCGGTGACCTCGAGCAGGCCATTGCGACCCTTGACAATGCA
>JBBPMM010000066.1:0-82729 GCA_038090335.1 Solioccasus polychromus
GGCGAATTCATTGCGGCTGGCCAAATGCACATACCGCCCAAGTCGCAGAAACCGAGCAAGTCGACCAAAGACAATACATACGTACGCACAACGCTCTTCCGTGTTTAGCTTTTGCCCAATTTTCCGACTCGCTCGTAGGTATTTTATGTGATTCAAGGCGCCGTGTCCGTTTTCATACACGAAACGAGCTTCATCATCACCACTGGCGGCATGTTTCTTGTTCCCCGAGGTTCGTGAATCATCCTCTTCTCTAGTGGCTCTAGTGAGTAAAAGGTGGTACTAGGAAACACATACTACATTGAAAACATCGCGGAGAGGGACGCAAAGTTGTTTTTCACGCAAGCTCGCATGTTGCCTATCGAGGATGCAATGCAGATCCAACATACTGCTCAATCTGCACCTCCATCCTCTCACCGGAGAGCTATTTCAGAGGATACTTCCGCTGGTCCCCGGAAGGGCACGCGCAAAGCATGACAACAGTCAGGTCTAGTATTTTTTTTTTTGTATCGTTCATGGCACATAGTCTCGTCACGCATCAAAATCATACTCCTATTCACTCTAGTCATACAGGATGTTTGGCATTTAAGATCACAACATTGTCACATGAAATGGGAGCAAAAAGTGTGACAAGGAGACCCAACTGGAAAAGAGCACTTCCAATGGGAATTGAGCCAAGACGGAGCTATCTTAGCGGGGTGTAAGGGGCGGGTGAGGCGAGGTAGGGCGGAATATCGGAGACGCGGTTGCTTGCAATAGAGATGTTGACTGATCCGATGGGCTACGAGAATGCACTCCGGCAAAGAGGTACATCCCGACGTTTGGCCAGATGTGTGCTGCTCAAACAAAGCGAGCTTCCATAGCTCCCATGGGTGGCTGATATCGCGAAGACGTTAAAACACAGTGACGCCAGATTGCGTCCCAGTATATTGGCTCTTGACGTCATCCGCATCTGTCGTCCCGTCCTGGCTCTTGTAGTCATATCCGCTCATGCTCCCCATGTCGGTTCCGGCGGCCGAAGAGAATGAACCACGTCTGCGAAGTCGATCTGACTGTGAGTAAGCCAGTGATCCTCCCAGACTGCCGCCGCCAATGCTGGCACTACTGGGCGGGCCAGCATCCTGAGAAATGATCGAGCTCGCATAACTTCCATAAGCACTGCGTTTGCCCAAGCCACCAGGTCCGCGAGGTACGCCAGGAGGGAAGCCTCCATTGGCAGCGAACATGGGGAGACCAGAAGAATAGGTTGCCTGTGAACGCAAGGACTGTACGTCCGACGGAATGTACGCAAGAGCGTCATGAGTACGATAAAAATTGGCATCGAAACGGCTCGGGGTTCCGGAGCGCCCACCACCATTGTTGGGCAAGTACTCGCGCGCATTGGTCTCGTGTCGGCGGAACGAATCCATCTTGAGGGTGCGACGCGGCTTGCTGAATTGGATCATGCTCGGCTGGAGGTTGTTGAGCGGACCTTCGACCAAACAATTTTTCTCCTTGTAATGAGTAAGCAGATAATGCCATAGCGGATGCTGTGGGTTGAAGGTCAGCCATCAAGGCAACGGTTTATCCCATGTGTCTCACCTTGCTCAAAACCTTGGGATTTCCAAGAATCACGATACCGTACTTGGCGCGTGTGAGGGCGACATTTAATCGGCGAGGATCATTAAGGAAACCAATTCCCTGGTGCTCGTTGCTCCTAACACAGCTGAGGATGATATAGTCCTTTTCTCTGCCTTGGAACGCGTCAACGCTGGCAACTTCAATTTCCTTGTATAGATCTTTCTTCAGCGAGCCATTGAATTGCATGTAGTTGACGATGTAGGAACGCTGTCCTTCGTATGGCGTAACGATACCAATCTGCGCAGGAACAACGCCAGACTTGAAGAATTTCGTGACAATCTTTTCCACGTTGGAAGCTTCCGTCCTATGGATCAAGAATGAGCGCATCCCACGAACGATCCAACGTTGCGTACCTGTTCAAGAAGGAGGTCCCACTGGATGATATCTCTTCCTGCCCCAAGTTCTGATAAAAGAACATGGGTGTATCGGGAACCGGCCAAGGGAAGTCCACATTCTTGCGGAGACGCTCAGGGGCGGTAACACCGTTCTGCAACGTCCCCTCATAGAACATATTGGACGGAAACTCTGAACAACACGGGTGCATACGATACTGGACTTGAAGCCGTATCGGGCGATTACCAAGGACAACCAGGCGTTCGAAAAGCGACTGTGTGAGGCCGGCGCGGGCAGCCTTTTTGTTCATGATGACGGGTCCGAGTTGTTGGTGGTCGCCAACCAAGACTACTTGTTTGCAGCCGAGGACAAGAGGAATCATGCACTCTGTCATTAAAGTTCAGACGATGATCGCAGAAAACGTTTTGCATGGACGTACCTGGTTCGGCAGCCTGAGTCGCTTCGTCGATGAGGACGGTCCTGAACTTGAACTTGCTCAACCTCGGGTCACCAGCACCAACGCATGTGCAACAAATCACATCCGCAGCACTTAGAATCTCCTTCTCGCACTGGCGGATGAGGGTCTTGTATTTGCGCTCGTCGTTCGAGCTCAGCTCTCCTTGTTCGTTCTTTAACTGAATAAGCTTTTGAAGCTCGACGTGTGTGGTGCTGTTTGCGACTTGCTGATGCAATGTCAAGAACGCGACGCTAGAATCCAAAGCCTCACGGGACTTGGCCGTCAGACGGACAACCTTCAAGCCTGTGGCGTGTATCTTCTCCGTTAATTGATCGACGGCAACGTTGGAGGGTGCACAGACGAGCACTTGACCAGGGTTCATCTTTGCCAGATGGTGCACGATCGATGCGGATGTAACCGTCTTTCCAGTTCCAGGAGGGCCTTGGATAAGGCTGAGTGGTTTCTGGAGAACGCTTTTGACCGCATACATCTGAGAATGATTCAACTCCGGGAGCCCTGGTGCAGAGAATCGCTTGGGCATCTGGGTTCGAAGAACCTGGGGTTCTACCTCATGCCCCAGAAGTTTATGATACTATGCATACACGTTAGCGCTGCCCGTTGCCTCATAAAGCTCATCCTATACACACGATATAACCATTTACGCTCTTTTCGTCCACTGCGAATGTCTTCATCGCCAGTTGCATTCGATCGAAGCTGGTCGACTTCCAGACGAAGTCGGCAGAAAATCCATAAGTAATATCGGTAGGAACCCCTTCCGTTCTTCGAAGTTCCAATCCGATTTCATCAGATACGTCTGTGAATGAGATTAGTGATTGAAAGGAAAAGACTTGAAAATCATACTGTTTGGTATTTTGATGACGTGCCCGACTCCGTCCCAGGCTTTGTGTAGTTCACCTTGATACCTCAGCCTCAACTCGTCACCCACGGCGAGCCTCACTTCACCACTCTCAAGTTTTGGCAAGCAAAACCATGCGACCCTCTTCTGGTTCAAACCAAGGTCCCAACGCACAGTAATGTCTGTCTGAGTCTGGCTCTCCTTGAGTCGCTTGTCGTAATCGGCTTCAATCTTGACCAAGGGACCAAAGATATTCTGGTATTGATAAGCATCCTCGTATCGCATCAGAATTGATTGAGGCTCGTCGTCGACACCAGGCTTCTCAAGATCTTGGAGCGTGGCATTGGCATTTTCACGCCAAAGGTCTTCCAAGCGGTTGATCTGGTTGAATGAGATCTGGCGAGAACGGAGTTGTTCGGTCTCGCTGGGAGGTTTCACCAACCAGGAAAGAAAGGAGCGGTCGTCGATCAACGGAGCCCAGAGGGTAGCATTCCAGGACATGTCTTTAGTAGTTGCTGCGCAAGGTTGACTGAGAACGTGGGTGAGCGAGTAGTGATGGTCACAGCAAGTGGTCGTACCGGCAGAGCAAAACGACGACGGTATCACTTTTTGCAGGTATAAAACCGAGCATGAAAACATTCTTACTACCGCAGTTGTAACATTCTGGGGTTGTTTCGCCGAGTGGGCTCTCGGCATGCAAGATCACTTCCTTGTGTTTGGCCCTGACAAGATGATTGACGATGTGTGACGCAGATGTGTTTCCACGAGAGTTGCAGAACCATTTGGAGCAAACGAGGCACTTGACGACCGACGCGGGGGAATGAATACCGCAATAACTGAATGACAAATGTCAGCTGGAGACAGGTAAGGTTGGCTGACATGCGCACCTGCAGGCATGTGGAGGGAGATCGACAGAGCCTTCGTCCTTCAAGTCGTCGAGGACAGCATCAAAATCCTCGTCTATCGGGGAGCGCGAGGAGTGATGACCGTGGCCATTACGGTCTGAGGAGACGAGAGAGCGATCGTCAGCAATGGAAAGGGAGCTCAGGTCCACTGGGTTGTTGGTTGTCGCAGTGTATACGGACGAGTTATCGTCTATAACGCTGTGGGCGCCGCCGTACGAAGAGGCGGAGTCGTACTGAAAATTGTCGAAAGAGTCCATCGATGTCGTTCAAGTTTGAGTCGGGTGAATCATAAAGTCATACTTGCACATAATAGTTATCTATTTCCCACAACTACCAATGTAATGTAAGACCCTCCAACATAATAAAAAAATGAATGGGTCGGGAGAGTATCCCCATGCACGAGTGTCAACGAATGATAACAAAATCACAAAAACGTCCAAGCTGGTCACGACAATGCTATCGTCTACTACCATTTCTTGCGGCTGGCCGTATCCTTGGACGGGTCGGTGTCTCGTTCGTCGGTAAACGAGCAGGTATGCCATCTAAAGGGTGAGGATTACTTCGCCTCAGTAAACTCTCCCCTGTCAACGTCCTGCCACGGTGAGAAACCGTCTTCCGGGACGACATGCTCGTCCACTTTGAACTCCCGATTCCATCACCTCGCTCCATAGACTCGTCCTCCGTGTCGGTTGGGATACGTGATGAGTCGTCATCAACGATATCGCGGTGTAGTCCTCCGTGCTCGGTGGCCTGTTCTGATGGGTCGACTTCGGGATCCTGATCCATCGCATCCACATCTGCCTGCCCCTCCACTTCGCTCTCCTCATCCGTGTCATCATCGTATATCCCACCGGGCGGCTCTCCAATCCAGTCGTCATCGCCTTCAGTTCCAAAGTCCCAGACATCGAGCATAGTGGTCGTGTTACGATTGCTCGCTGCCACGCAACATCTACCCTCGAAGATGACTTGCCATACGCCGTTAATTCCGGTGAGCAGGTCTCGCACGACCGTTCCGTCACGAATATTCCACATTTTCAAGGTTCCATCAGACCCACTGAGAACTTTGAACTCATCATGCTGGAAGCATGTTATGGCACCGGCATGGGCAGCAAGAGTGTGACGCAGTTCACCAGTGTCTGGGTCCCAGATACGCAGTGTAGAATCGGCGGCAGCGGAGACGAGATGCGACGGAGAAAGGCCTAACAAACCAACCAGAGAAGTATGCCCTGTCAACGTATGTTGACACTGCCCACTACGCAGGTTCCAGATGCGAACAGTCCCGTCCATGGATCCTGAACATGCAATATTACGGTTGAGGTCTAACACAACACTGTACACTAAACGCAACATGAACACAAAAACGCAAAGACCGAGACACGGAGAAGCTTGCCTTTTTGAGTATGACCAACCAAGATCAACTTACACTCGCCCGTAATAATGTCCCATATTCGCACAGTGCAATCATAGCTGCCAGAAACAAGAGTGCGACCACGAGCGGCCAAGGCGCGGACCGCGTGATCATGGCCTTCGAGGTGCAACTTGTGATACGGGTTTTCATCAATGTCCTCCTGAAAAATAAAGGAATGAGACAAGTATCAATATTAGTAACGACTGCCTACCTCTGACAACTCCACATCGGCGTCATCCGCACCCACCCATCGGTATTCAGGGTCACTTGGACGGGGTAGTGCCCATACACGTAATGAGTGATCACGACTCCCGGTCACGATAACAGATCGCTTGGGCCACTTCTCCCTCGTGATGACACCACCTTCACCTTCGACCTCGACCCATTCAGGTTTGACAATTGCTAGACAACGAACGGTGCTCGTGTGCCCGGCAAAGACATGCGTACATCGTCCAGTGGCCAGATTCCAGATCCGAACGGTGCGATCAGTGGAACCGCTGACGAGTGTATCTTTAGTGGCTGCTAAAGCCCAGACACCGCCGTCGTGACCATCCAAGGATAGCATTAACTCGCCCGTTACTGGTGAGTAAACGTGGATCGAGTGATCGTCCGATGCCGATATGATACGCCCGTGCGAAAGCAATAGGCAGGTCACGACGGAAGACCCGTGGGCAGGGAAAGTATGATGTTTTGGCATTTCGTTTGTTACCCAACGCGTCCGAGTGAGGTAGCGCGATTTGAAGAGTAGCTTGAAAGGGTGGGGTAGAGGAAGAGTGGAAGGTATCTTACGGGCTTCAACCTGCCGATGTGCATAAATGGAGCGTGCGAAGGCTCGTTCACTATCACCACCGAACCAGATTTTCGTATTCTTGAGAAGGTCTCTCCAGAGAACTGGGTCAGAATCAATGATAGCACGCCACGATTTCGAGACTCGCGAAGCTCGTGCTAGAGCCGGGTATGGGAGATAACTGAGGATCTGTGATACAAGCTCCGGGGGTAGAAGTGTCAGGAAATCCCGCGCCAACGTTGGGGTTAAAACAGAATGGAGCGTCCGCAGTACCGGTAACGGTGAATGCCGTAAAAGAGTAAGCAGAAAATGAGACTGTAACTGCTGCGGTAAATTTGTGAAATGGGTCAATAGCGATGGGAGGGTCAGGAGAGCCGTAAGCGCGAGATCAGGTTGAAGTGGGGGCTGTGGATGTGGTGATGAGGCGCCGCTTGGAGGTGCAGAAGGCCAGATCGTCTGCGGTGATGGCGAACCATGAGGAGATGGGAGAGGCGAAGGAGGCGCCGCAGCGTTCATCGTCGTGATTGGGGGTATATGTGTGGGTCTCGCTTTCTTTCTCGGCGGAGTATGCGTGTCCCGGTCCATCGTTGGCTCTACACCCTCCATCATGTTATCCACTCCAAGCGACCGCTTCCTACCAAAGCGCTCGACCGCCTCCACGAGACCAACTGCCTTGCTCTCTTCGGCGGTTTCCTCGGATTTGAGCATCCTCCAACCAACCCCACACGCGAATGGTTCCTCTTCTCGCATCTCCTCCTCGCCATCTTCACCGTCTCGGAATGTAGCGTGAGTACCTCCTGGAAAAACGAGTGAGAATTTTCGAAGAGACGCAGGTAATGTGGCGTGTAATAGAGGGTAGTCCTTGGAATTCTTTGGCTCCGTTGGTGGAGGCAAGGGCGGCAATTGTATGGGAGCATATGTGGTTGTTGTTGTCGTCGTGGTCACCACGCTGATCCACCGACCAACGCGTTAGTATATGAATGAACGTCCAAAATGCGAAGGAAAAACATACGTGGTTGTATTTACTGATGGTGCCAGCACCAACGAGGGGCGTGCTTGATGGCTCATAGCCGCGTTAAAGAGGTGGTGGAGAATGTGGAGAGTATCTGTGAACGCGCATCAAAGCCACTCTGCCTGCACAACCCAAGCAAAGCCGCTTTCAGATGCCGCTTCAATCTCCGAGCGGGCATAGGCTTCGCGGCATATTTCTGCCGGGTTGCCGAGCACGACTTTGTTCTATTTCAGCTCCGAACTTTTGGAGTGGCCGTCATTTCTATGGGTTCATTCTGAATTTTACGCCCCCGCTTGGATTCGTCACTGCTCGCGACATCTTGTACGAGCGGGGTCACTTCTCCGCATAGATCTGTACCTTACCCCATGGAATTAGAAATGCCCCATCCGAAATGAAAACGTTTCGGTACCGTAGCCATTTTAGCCTATCCAATGCTCTCCCCGGATGTATTCACGTATGCCGCATCGAAGAACTTAGTTTGCTGCCGTGTCCGTCGAAGACCCGCTTACATTTGGTAATAGGCAATCGAAGGTATGTTCGTTGAAGTCCATTTCTTAATGAACCAATTGCGCAAAACACTTGTATCGTGAACTGTCCCATGGCATGACTTCTCGAAGCACAATATGTAAAGCGTTCCCGGACCATCAACTTGGACGAAACTAAAGGCACCACGATGCGGTGCCCTATGCCATCGTGACAGTAACCTGTAAGTCTGGTGAGAAGCTGAAATTCTGATCGATTGTCTCTTTTAAGATACCCAGAGTCGAACCTGCACGGTGGCCTGAGAACTCTTAATCATCATTGCTCGTCGTCTCTTTATGCACTACCAATCCCAGAATCGAACCCGCACGATGGCCCGAGAACTTTTCAAGCTCGGCTGTCTGGGTCGAGATCATTGAGTGCCAGTCCTCGGTTTATCTCCGGCGACGTTTGTGCGCTTTTTGAGATGTCAATTTATTACTATCTAGGCCGCCATGAAATGCAAACGATCGCTAAATCACCCGACAGCCCCGAACAGGACTCATGATCTCATAACTCTCTTTTTCTCTGGAGAGAAGTAATTGTAAAACTCGGGTACATGGAAGGGATCTTATTTTTTGACTTTCCGCCGGACGCCGCCGCGTAAGCAGCCCGGTACAGGTATCTGCATCCTATGCATCCCATTTTCTACGTTATAATCCTGTCTTTGATATCGACCGAGGCGATCAACCTTGAAAGAACACAACGCGCTATGCAAATCGTGTCTAGACCAGCCCGCTTGATCACGGGGCTTGTTTGACACTCCGAGGAATGTTCTCAAATATCTCTCAGAAGTCGGGCCCCGGGGGTGGTAAACACCCAGGTAAATTGTGTCGTTGGTAGGAGAGGGGTTTGATGGTACTTGATCACCGTCAACGATACGGTAGACAACTTCCCAAACCACTGCGTTGGTGTACCGCGGACTATGGTTGTATGCACCGGTCAATGGGAGTCCCAGTGAGCTTCTAAAGGGCCCAACTGGCCGCGCGCCGACTCGACCGTGGAACTGGGTCTCTGAGCTGAAAATCAGATAACACTGTTGATCAGATAAAGGATGCTAGTCTGGTTTCTGAAAGTGGATAATGAAGCGGAGTGTTGTTGATCAAGAAGTGATCAATGTGCGCCACCGCATTGACAAATGGGAATGAGGAGCTCAGCACCAGCGACTGCTAATTTTAGGCATTTGGGTGTGGAGGGGACCATCTACGGAAACCTGCGTAGCCTTGTTGACGAGATTGCGTCATTTCAGACGTGCTCGACGACGGAGAGACACAACAAAGTTTGGGGTCTCACCGGGATCTCTGCCACTGTGGGGGCCGAAGGCAGTTTGCTTCTGGCAACGATTTCGTCTGCTCACACGCTCATGGCGATAGTTGGTTGAATTGCGGCTCTGAGAAGATCACCCGAGACACGTCCCAATCCCGATGAGAGGTCATCAAGCAATTCGAGGCGCGAGTTCTCAGGATTGATAAAAACCCCTATAACGAAGTTTTTCATCGGCCCTATCGGTGTCTCGGGTGAGAGAGCGCAGAGCGAATTAACGCCAAAGCCATGGGGCCATGTGGCCGCACGTTCCAAAGGGACTGGCGACAGAGACGACGGTTGGGCGAGATCTGATCCGAGATGCACACCATACATCAAACCTGGACTCAGGGCACTGTGCCTTTTGGAGCTGCGTATGGCGGCGGCTTGGCCAGGGTAGAGTGAACTTTGTATGAGCCGTGCCGACGTTGACGGGCGGGACGAGGATGCCGTAGTATGAGCCCACAAACTATTATTGTCGTAAGGTGGTGGGGATTGGGTGGGGCATTGGAGCTCCGACGTTGTGTCGAGTTCTCCTCGTCGTCGTATATCTAGGCTAGGCCAGAAAGTAAGTGGTGTATTGTGGCCCAAAGAAAAAATGATGCTCATGCCCTTGTCTCCCACCCCTTGCTACCCGCAGTACTATCTCGACCCCTACCATTCGATGCACCACCACGACCACGGCATTCCACAGCCCAACATGCCCCCTCCGCGTTCTCCCCAGATCGACCCTGCTCTCTCTCTCTACCCCCAGTACTACCCGTATCAGCAGCCAATGTCCCATCACCTCGCTGCCCTCCCACACAACCTCTCCTCCCCCTCCTCCCAGGGATCAGACACCATCGGCACCCCCCCGACCGAAAACATGTCCTATTCTCCCCCGACAAACGGAAAGCGCCCGTCGTCCCTCGTCACCGACCCCACCAGAAAGAAGCCCCGCACGGACGACTTCACCGACGGCCCCAGCCCCGCCGCCGAAAAGGACGAGCCAAAACCCAAGTCCACGAGAGGCGCTCGGTACGTTCGTCCACGCATCCTTTCCTGTCCCTCATCCCCTTCTTTAAGCGCATGCACCGTCTGTCGTCGCCTCAAAATGAAGTGCGTTGGCGCAGAGCAAGGTCCCCCCTGCAAGCGTTGTCTCGCCGGCAATCACGAGTGTGTCTTTGAAGAGTCCAACCGTGGAAAACGCTCTTCCAAGTAAGCCCATCAACCTTTGACTCTTCATGAAGTATTAAACACTCAAACTCAAGCCCAAGAAAACACGAACTCCTCACCAGGTCCCTTCGCAAAATGGAACGCACCCTCGACACCGTCCTCAGGTCCATCGGAAACCCCAGCATGGCTTCAGGCATGATTTCCCGCTCGCCATCTCCGACCGCCCAAACTGCTTCCCAAACTCAGGCACTCTTGCAATCTCCCTCGCCTCCCCCACAACCCGCTTATCCCCCTCAGAGCCTTACTCTCTCTTCCTCTTCCCCCAAACTGCATTGCCTTCCAGACAACTCCTTGAATCCCCTTGGGTTGCTCGCCGAAGCAAGTCTGGCCAATCGCAGAGCACATGGCGTCAAAACATCATTCACTGCGCGTCAAACTGATGCTGATTCCGATCGTCGGCTTGGCGTCGCCAGTGACAATTATTTCAGACCAGGTATCGTCTTCTTTCTCTCACGACTCATGACACGCCGCCCATTCCATCTCAGGTCCTATATCAATCCTCCCGCTCAGACGGCTATACATCGAAAGGCAGATACAGCCAGAGATGCTCAGCTTTGTCAGCACTGAAGAAGTGGTTGCCCTATTCAACATGTTAGTCCTCTCTTATCTCTCATATTCAGCTGAACATGGAACACCTCTTAGTTACTTTGGCCACATGAACGTCAGTCGTAACGTTTGACTACAATCAATCCGTTCCTGATACACCGGTAGATGCATTGCCATCTCTTGGATCAAGAATTCCATACACCCTCCCTCGTTTGTTCGAGATCTCCGTTCTTGCTTACGTCCAGTAGGTTACCTCTTACCCGCTCTCCTGCCAACCGTCTTTACCCGATTCTATAGTTTGCGCTATCGCCTCCAAGTTTTACACCCACCGACCTGAACTTCATTCACAGCTCACAGAACTCGCACAAAAACTCGCTTTTAGCGTGCCTGCGCGAGGCTACAAATCTCTTGAAATCGTGCAAGCCTATCTCTTACTCACGTTATGGGGCTGTGGTGCCGTTGAACGGTACGAATATGACAAGACCTGGTTACTGTTGGGGATGGCTATCCGGTCGGTGTATCCTCTATTTTCATGTTATAGTCTAGCCTTATGCTGTGATTCAAAGAATGGCTACAGATCTGAATTTGCACCGCAAGACGGCTGTGACAAGCCAAGATAATCCAGAAGGTCGTGCACGCGATAAGGAAGTGCACAATCGCGAACGTACATGGCTCCTGTGCTTTGCGCTTGACAGGAGTGCAAGTGCGCAGATGGGCAAGCCTCATTCAATACGGGAAGAGTGGGTACTTCTTCTGGTGTTGAGTGACACGCTTAAACTGGCCTCGTCTTTCATAGTTTCATTATACGTAATGTCCTTCAATGGATCAACTCCCCGGTTGGTACACCTGGCGATCGGGCGCTTGCGGCCTATGTCGTGAGCTCGTTTCTCCTTGGTATCTCTTTGGCCACCGTGCTGAATCGGTCTCAGGAATTGCAACGCATCGTATCTCGTAGCTTGGATCTATTGTACTCTGGCACTACAACTCCTTCTGGTCTCCAAATGGACTGCGACTATTTGTTGGTAATCAAGACTTTTGAACAGCAGATAATTGCTTGGCTTCATGAATGGACAAATGCTCGTTCTGTAATAACGAGTGAGTGCCCTTCCACGTGTGATTACCCATCTCATTCTCTTGTGGCCGTAGGTGATGAAGCTCTCAAGGACTATTCTTCCACGATGATGTTGTACTACTTCCATTACTACTCGCTGGTCATACACTCATTTGGGCTTCAAAACGCTATTGAACGCTCCGCTGTGGATATCCCATACTTCTTCTCCAAGTGCCACACCTCAGCAACGGCCGTTGCCGTCATTGCACGTGACGAACTTGCACCACGAGGCTTTCTTAGATATTCACCAGACTCACATTTTGTATTTTTGTCATACGCCGTCCTAAGTCTACTCAAGGTAAACAATAGCCTCGATTGTATAACAACTACTGGCTGAATAATCTCTTTTAGCTCCTGCGGCCAGAATTCCAACAATATATTCAGAATGAGCAAAAGATCGTTGAGCTCGTGAAAGACATTGCAGCAGTTCTTGGTGAAATAGCAATCAACCCCCATCATACTCCCGCTCTGTACAGCACATTCCTCCGTGCACTCATCTCCGCGCGCACAGATGCTGCACAGCAACAGCAGCAACAGCAACAGCAACAGCAACAACAACTACAACCTCACCAATCTCAACCTCAGACAGAGGAGGTTGTCGGCGATGAAACGGTTGGACAAAATGATATGGGCCTTTTTGGATCGACTTTGACGAACGGCATGAACGACTTTCACTTCACCAGCGAGATGGGTCCTGTGGCAGACATGTCCACATTCCCGCCAACCATGGCCACTTTACCTGCATCCGATGAAGGGATGGGAATGCTGTCTATGGAAAACATTTTCAGCAATGGTTTCTGGGACAGTGTCCTCGTGCCTGGTGCGTTTTAACGTTAGCCCTTTCCCCTTATTATTAACAAAAGGCACGATGACAGGCTATTCGGATGCCATGGAAGGGCTAAGCGGCGGTTTCGTATATGGTGCTGGTGGCAGCGGACTGATTACCCCTGGGTGGCTACCGTCACCACTTCCATCTGGCCATAATACACCTTCCCGTGACCACAATGCGATAGATTCTTATGCCCAACAAAATCTGGGGTCGGCTTTGATGCAACGCAAGGGTTGAGCGTTTTTTTTTTTTCTTTCACCTCGTGCCCCTTCACCTTGTTCTCACTGCTACTCTTGCTGTACTCATCACACCCTTGTTTCGAGTTTACCCGTGTCTCATCTGCCTCGATCGTTGTCTCCTTTGCTTTTTTGATCGCATGTTGATATACCGCATATGTATGCTTATATGTTCGTTGGTGTTGTTGCTCATGTCTAGACAAAAATGTACTGCGATGGTACTACGAAATCGTCAGGCACGATGTTGTCGCACGTGTGAGCAAATAGATTACTTTAACAAGGGATACCAACAACTTTCGAAGTCCTACTTCCGTAGATGTCCAACCCACCTCGCGCCGTTTCATCAAACAGTTTTCTATGGTGGGATCCAATATACAAATACCTCCGTTCCTTACTTTTCGACAAACGCTATTTCTGGGGTTTGAGCAGTATCGTGATTCTCGGGGATGCATTCCTCACCCAACTCATCATACATTTTATTCCATGTCAGTCCGAAATTCCTGTTTCTTCCTTTGTGTGATTGAGCGGAAAACAGACACGGAGATCGATTGGGAGACATATATGGTCCAAATTGACCTGTACTTGAAGGGAGAACGAAATTACGCTCGGATAACTGGACCTACTGGACCGCTCGTGTGGGTCTGCATTTCATTTATTTCCTGTCGAGACTCGAGCGTAGAAACTAGGTATCCAGCCGGACATGTTCACATTCATCACCTCTTGCATCTCATAACCGATGCTGGTCGGAACGTTGGATTTGCACAACAAATCTATGGCGCGTTGTATCTCGTCTCTCTGATCCTCACATGCTGCGTTTACAAAAAAGCTGGCGCACCGAATTGGACCATCCTACTATTGCCCTTCAGCAAGAGACTACATTCCATATTCGTTTTGCGGCTATTCAACGACTGCTGGTCGCTAGTTCTTACGCTGGCTGCCATACTGTCATTCCAATACGCTTCAGACAACTTGGGTATCCTGATATTTAGGTCGGCACTCTCAGATGCGCTATTATTTCTACTAAAAAAGAGCTGATCAACGACATAGCTTGGCATTGTCGGTCAAGATGTCGGTATTGTTGTACCTCCCCGGTATCCTTGTCCTTCTTTTCAAGCGTCACGGTTTAATGATCACTCTGCGTCAATTGCTCGTTTTGGCTTTAACTCAGATCATGCTCGCACGCTCGTTTTTAGCGGAGGATACTCGCGCGTATTTACAAAATGCATTCGATCTGTCTCGTGTCTTCCTCTACGAGTGGACCGTCAACTGGCGCTTCCTGGACGAAAAAACTTTTCTCAGCCGCTCGTGGGCGCGAGGCTTACTCGTTGGACATGTGTCGGTCCTGATTGCATTTGGCCTATTCAGGTGGTGTCGTTCCGACGGTGGGGTTGCTGTTGTTCTCCACAGGGGTTTTCGCCACCCGACACTTCCTGCCATGCTCTCACCCATGTCAGCTGACTGTAACGATGTTCCTCTGTGATCGCTAAGTGTGGCGTACTCAATGGAATTGCAGATGTTGCTACGGTATTGATGACTTCGAACCTGATCGGTATCCTCTTTGCTCGCTCGTTGCATTATCAATTTTATTCCTGGTACTGCCAACAACTGCCATTCCTGGCCCAACGGACGAAATACCCGCTTCTCCTGCAGTGAGTATTTTACCATCTCGACGTTGCTTCGTGTTTTTATTTATTTAACGGCAGATTCGCGATCATCCTCGGAATCGAATACGCCTGGAACGTGTTCCCATCGACATCCTTGTCGTCGGCCGTGTTACTGGTGTCCAATGCCGCGCTGGTCCTCGGCATATGGTCCGCATTTGCGGAGGGCAAACCCACAATGTTGAAAGCTTAATTTCGGCGATGTCCGACGTTTCAGATAATGACAAAGGAGTCGTAATACCCCTCGTATTAATCGTCTTGTAATCCCATGCCAACCACAAAGGTGCTCCTCCCGCCTCTCGGCAGCACTAGTACTTTTTCTGCTCCGTGAACTTGGTGCGTGTCTATGCTGGGCACAGCACTCGTCGTCATGCCATCATCCGAAATTGGTAAGGGCTTGACATCGACCTTGGGCAGGGTCAATTCTCCATGATGCAGTGCAACAAGAGTCAGTGGGACACTCAAAGCCTCGTTGTCCTGTCACACGGATGATGCATGTGGCGTCATTTGAATTATCAGTGACGTTCATTATGCTTACCTGAGCTATGAATTCGCCTCGCTTCCGACCGCACACGAGCCAATCTTTGACACGTTCTTCGATGTCGTAGCGCAGAATATATTTCTGCCGCCTGTTCTCCGGGTCTTCCCAATGCAGAGACGTTCTGATGGACAAGGTGGCGAAGATCGGCTGGCCAGCATAAATGGGAGCGTCCTTCTCACTGTCACTTCCAAATGGGAGAGAATGAATTTTGATGCGCGCCGCAGTAATAATCTGGAATAGCACTTCGAGTCAAAAGCTTTGCAATAAGAAACGTTGGTCTCACATTCATCTGTGGAATGTCCACAGGAATCCTAATTTCCCTCCACCGGCACGGAGACTCCGTGGGCGGTCTGCTGCGCATCAGCCTCTAAAGCAAAAAAGGAGATAAATGAATATATGCAATTCGTATTGCAACGCCGTAAAGCACCTGCTGTAAAGAGGTGAACAACTCTCTAAGTCCATCTTGAAGATCCAGTGTATTGGGAATCAGAAGTTCGCCGGTGGCGTTGTACAACTCGACCCACGCGGCATTACTCTCCAGGTACTGGACGATGCTGGCCACCACTTCCCGACCCTGCGAAACACTGTGTGAAGTCTGGTCAAGAAGGTCGTCGATTATTTTCTGCACCAGCGCCGCCGCTTCTGCTCACACGACTGATTAATTGCCCGCCGAGCATGGAGTAAGAAAGGCACCTTCGCGGAGCATGCGGTACACTATAACCAGGTTAAGGGGTTCCAAAACTTTATTCCACTCAGTTAGAAATAACTTTTTTAAAAGATTGGTTGTCATGCACCTGGGCCATGTTCGGATTCGATGGAGAAGACATAGCTAGCAGGGTGGTCCGGGCCAATCATCTACCGAAAGTCAGTGCTGCCATAGACGCCGCCCAAAACCTGACTCACCATCATGGCATGACTTGACTGGTGCTTGGCAATCTTGAGGCCACGGGCTGACCCTTGCAGATCCGCCGAAAATAGCCGAACGTGTTGATGAGCAGTGGCAGATATGGTAAATTTCGAAAACAGCCTGAGAAAATGGTTGCCAAATGCACGGAGCTCTAGGCCGAAGAACGTGGAAGTACCTTTCCCCACGAAAGAAATCTTCGACGTTAACTGCAATAGGAAGCGCAATGTCGACAACGTTGGATTTTCTTAATGTCCGTGTAACTGTCGGTTGTAGAGCTGTGGTGTAGGTAACTTTAATGTCGATTTTCTTGGGAGCGTTTTCATAAGAACAAGGCACAATGGAAAAAAAAAGCAGTACCATTGTGTTAAATCTCGATGCATCGGTATGCGGGATCGTGATGACCATGTTGGTATCTTTCGGGACATCAGTAACTTTGATGTCATTTTCCGAAGGGTCGAATTTCCCCACTACTTTCAGGTCATATATGTCACAGTACAATACCGAGAATCGAACCGAATCGCTGCTCACCAGAATTCTGTGCCTGTGCGTTGGCGTAATCAAGGGTGATTCCTCCAGGTGATGATAACCTTATAGTCGCCATGGAAATATCATTACGCCCAGTGGACAGAATCAGCACCATTCGGGAATTTGCCCCGAGATCAACTGTTTTCAGTATTGTAGCGCCATGAGTATCGCAAATATATAATTATTTCAAGTCCCTACCCTCATGTGGCTGACGGAGCTGAAGATCCAACCCGTGGGAATCATGTGGGAGTCGTACTAATGACGACACCTTTCCGCTTGAAGGAACCCCAGTCTTGTGACTCCACTGAAACCGAAGTCGAGATATCTGGATCTCACTACTGTCCAGGACATACATGCCAGAACATGCCGTCTTCGGATCCGAAGGTCAGTAATTTCGGAGCAACGCTCTGGATATGACGTACTGCACAGCTTAAGGTCAAGTAATTATCACCAGGGGAAAGCTTGTTGACTTGTGTTACAAACTTCAAACGATTGGCGTCTTGTCCTGTAAGCGTTACGCTAACTTCGTCGATGACGATATCCTGGGAAACTATCAACAACGAACATGCAGATTGCAAGAGTTCTATACACATGGCAACCGATTTTCGATGGTCACTCGCAGGGAAAGACTGTCTTCCTCCTCGCTAGTATTGGCATTGCCTATAACGTTGATTGATATCATAGGATGATCGATGTGGATGAGATCTGAAAGCCCTGATCAGCGAAATCGTATGCACGCATAACGCATAAAATCACCCGAGTCAAGTTCCCCTGTTGCCTCTCGAAGTGCGTTTACAAGTCCAGTAATGTATTGCCTAATATCTTCATCAGATATGACCAGCTCCGCGTTCTCGTTATTTACGTGCGTCTTCAGGAAGGCAAGAAGGACGTGAATCCATTCGCGATCGCGTGGTTTCTTCAATGCAGCATGCGTGTCGATCGCACGAGAAAGCATTAACGACTCCAATGACGTCCATCTGTGAGGAGCATAGTGTGCCGGAAGAGATGAAAATATATTGAATGCACTGGAAAGTCTTCCGCGGTAGCTACAATGTACAAGTGCTCAGTTTTTAAAGTAGCACAATAACATCACGAGCCTACATATCAAGAGCGGCGAGGCTGCTATGTATTTTGAGTGCAAACTTTCTTCTCCCGGCTTTCACATACAGGTCTATGGCGCGATTGGAAATAGTTGTGTATAAATCGTAGAAGGCTTCCTTGTTGTCGATAGCAGATACAATCTCGCGCTTGCTGATGTTACAGTCTGAAACTTTCCTATCTAATGTGTTTGCTGAATCCGAATCCGCCGCTGGGGCTGGTACCGCGAAAGAAAATGGAGGTTCCGGGGGCAGATAACCTTCTCCAGTACCAAGTATATCGAGCTGACATCCGCTAAGTATCGGGACACTTGACTGCCTCACAAGTACATACCTGACTTTTTGCAAGTTCAGTCAGTTCCCCTTGTCTCGCACTATAGCGCGCGAGGGACAGTGCATCCAACTCGGGCCATGAAGAAGCCCACGAATCGCATTGGTCCAGAACACTGAGAGCAGAGGAGAACGTCCAAGATTCAATGAAATACTTGGGAAGAGAGGGCTGGAAAAAAATGAGCGTACTGGCAACGAGTATATCTTTCAGTCTAACCTCAATGTCCCTCAGCTGCCTTCCGAATGTACTCAGAAACGTGAAAGCCTTCCAGCAAATCTCCGAAGGTTGACGCAATTTGCTGAGTAGTATGGATTGTCTTGAAAGAATATACGTCCGCAGATCGAAGACGGAAATTGTGTTGGCAAGAATGAGATCGCGATACGGCTTCCTAGACGTGGATAGCAGTGGCATAGAGTCGTCATTGGGCACTAGGTGGATGAGGCTTCCGAACCAGGACATATTCTTCTCTCTCAAGACCTGCATGAAGGTGGTTTCGAGTTCGTTGTATTGTTGTAGTGCATCATCAAAAAGACTTATCCCTTCATAAGAGGTTGCCAGACTTTCCTGGGACAAATAGGCTTTTTCACGCCAGAGGAAAATACCTTAGACTTACCTTCAGTATGAAATATGTGCAGAAATTCCAACCCGGCATGTGACGCTGACCTTCGGATCGTTTCAGCTCCTCCTCTCTTGATGATACCGCATTATCGAGTGCAAAAAGTAGTCCATCCTTGACCTTGCTTATTAGGTCCGCCCAAATAGCAGGACTCTGCTCGCCAGCAGACCAGGCGAGCTGCACGCATCTGAGGTACTGTATACAACCACAATTGATAGGATTACGCATGACATTACCTGTCCCTCTTGTCAACGTTAAAATCTGCCTTGATTTTGTCCAACACAGAGCCTTTCATATTGAAGAACTTTCGGTCTGCTACTTTAGTGTCCGGGCGCACGACGTGTACGATGAGCCATTCTTGGTTCTTCCTCGGGAGAATGGACGTCTGCCAGTCTTTGATCTGCTTCTTGACGGTTGCTCTGTAGACTTCATTATCCTGCAAAGGTGTAAATATTAAAGATAGGTCGGGATATGAGCTAGCTTACTTCGCACGTAACTATGTATAAATTCAAGAGAGGTTTCTCGAGTAGTGTGAGGGGAACTTGAGAGGCAAGTTCATCTCGAAGGGAGTCGAGGGCGACCAGGGTCACCTCGAGCTCTTGGATGGTGCGTATACTAGGTCGGGATGTAGATCTCCAGTGAATGCTACGCAAGGGTAATTGTGAGCGCAGAGCTACGATCACCTGCTTGCAACTATCAGAGGATTGGAAGGAAGGAGGTGCAGCAAACGTCACGAGAACGCGTTGGCTTGACATCGCGGACGATCGCAAGATACTATACGTGGAAAAACAAAACTCATGCCAGCACTAGACGAAACCGGCACGTCTACCGCAAAGACTTTCAAGGAGCTTAGCCTGATAGAACCTCTCCTCGAGGTACTCGACCAGATCAACTTTAAAACACCGACTCAAATCCAACAACAAGTCCTTCCATACGCACTCGAGGGCCGGGACATCATCGGTGTCGCGGAAACAGGCTCAGGAAAAACTGCGGCGTTCGCTCTACCTATTTTACAAAAGCTATGGGAGGAACCAAAAGGACTCTTTGCTTGCGTGCTCGCACCCACACGTGAGCTCGCCTACCAGATATCACAGCAATTCGAGTCTCTCGGAGCAGCAATGGGAGTTCGTTGCTTGGTTTTGATCGGAGGCGTGGACAAAATGCCTCAGGCCGTTGCCCTTGCGAAGAAGCCTCATATCATTGTTGCAACACCTGGTCGTCTGAATGACCACCTCCAGAGTACGAAAGGGTTCAGTCTGAGGAATCTGAAATTTTTGGTAAGCCATCAGTGTCTTCAAAGCGTGCGCGCAGATTTCTTGATAACAAAGGTCATGGACGAGGCCGATCGGCTCTTGGACATGGATTTTGGTGCCGATATCGACCAAATCATCAAAGTGATACCAAAAGAACGAACTACATACCTCTTTTCGGCGACAATGACTACAAAGGTTGCGAAGCTGCAAAGGGCAAGTTTATCCAACCCTGTGCGAGTTGAGGTCTCGTCAAAGTAAGCTAACCGTCCTTGTTCCTTCCTACGTGATTAATGTAGTGCTGGCTCTAGATATCAGACCGTATCAACCCTGCTGCAATATTACCTTTTTGTTCCTTTGATACAGAAAGATGTTCACTTGATTTATTTAGCAAATGAACTGGCCTCGAATTCAATCCTAGTTTTCACCAGGACAGTCCATGATGCTCAAAGGTGCGCATACAGAATTGGATGTTTATCCCTTACGCATATCCCTCCTGCAGGTTATCCATCATACTTCGTACTCTTGGGTTCCCAGCTGTCCCCCTTCATGGACAACTCAGTCAGAGCCAACGACTAGGCGCTCTTAATAAGTTCAAAACAGGCGGGAGAAAGGTTTTAGTGGCAACTGACGTCGCTAGCCGGTATGTATGCTATGCTATGACACAACACTAACCAGCTGATCAATGGAGGTAGCGGCCTTGACATACCGTCTGTAGACGTGGTAATCAACTTCGACATCCCTACCCATTCGAAAGATTATATCCATCGCGTTGGACGAACAGCACGTGCTGGACGCGCCGGCAAATCGATCACAATTGTCTCACAGTATGATGTTGAACTACTACAACGCATAGAAAAAGTCATTGGGAAGAAGCTTGAACTATTTCCCACTAGCAAGGAGGAAGTGATGCTTTTGAAGGAGCGTGTAGATGAAGCTGGCCGGCTGGCTGTAAACGAGTTGAAAGAGGAAGCAAAGGCAAATGGGGGAAAAAGGAGGAGACGGGATGGTGACGGCGGGCGGGATGACAAAGATCGAGATGATGATGTTGTTGAGGCGGGGATGCCTAGAAGTAAAAAATCCAAAGGCCATCGATAGTTGCGGAGCTATGAGACCAGTTTGGCGTGGAAGCCACCATAATACTGATAATATCATGGACTAGACGCCAAGCCGTGTGCCCCGTGGCTGAGTTGGTTACAGCGTCCGACTGTTACGTATGCCGACATCGGAAGGTCGTGAGTTCGAGCCTCACCGGGGCAGGTGTGTTTTTGTTATGGATAACCCCTTTAGTTTTCTGGAAAAATAAAAAGTAACTGCCCCAGTGAGGCTCGAACTCACGACCTTCCGATGGAGCTTTTTGCATAACAGTCGGACGCTGTAACCAACTCAGCCATGGGGCATGTAATATTTGTTTGAAGATAAATCATATAATTATTCTTGAGTTTAAGAAGGCACACATCTGGTTACACATATCTTTTCTGTGTAGAGAAAATGATCAGGTACATGGATTGATTGGCTTGGATGATTGGTTGGTGAGCAAGCAACTCGAGTATTACAGGAACAGAGAATTCTGGGGATTCGCAAATCGGCCTGTTAGCGATTTTAGACTGAACCATCTGACTTCATAATGAGCACGGTGGCTCGGAAAATACGTCGCAATACTAAAACTTGATACAAGTACACTTCCTGCACATTCGCTTCCACAGAGACGACACTAGTTAGGAAGCGAGTATCTCTCCATCCGATTGTTGGTGTCGCAACATGGTCCTACAAAAAGCGTCACCTGTGCGATTCGAACACACGCGGGCAAAGCCCAACCGCTATGCTAATAGCAGGCGATCCCGTTAACCACTCCGGCAAAGTGACGTACGTTAATCGAATTTGTAAGCAAATCATATTCCAATCCGACAAAGCATACTTGAATGCAAACAGGACTCGGAGTGTATCACCACCGCGCCTCGTAAGATACGGTAGTTGATCTTGTACCCGTACGTCGCTGTCGTCTTACAGAGCTCGGTCCAGTTTTTTGGTGTCCGCTCGTCTCAGTGTTTCCGCCGTTGGCCACGGCTGGTTTCCAGAACGCTGCAGAACATTCAAGAACAAGTAGCGCTATTTCAGGATTCGCAGACTCTTGCTGCTCAGTGCACCGGCAATCGGGGTGCACTGTTCGCTCCGAAGTCACCACAACTTGAGGTACGTACACCAGCGATGGTATTTCCACCGGTCGGCAATCCAACCCTAGCTATCCAACCCTGGGTGGATCTGGATGGGATTGGACCGTGTTTTGTAGGTGGAGATTGGTTGAATGATCTCACCGATATCGGTGCATTCTTGAGCGTAAATGTCTTCTTCCCTGCCATGCTAATCTACCGTTTTTTTCCGATCAAGAGTACGGAGATCAAAACGCCGAAATCCTAGGCCCTTTTTAGATCCATGAAGAATGAGATGAATGTGCGAGGCTACAGGTGAGGCACACACATTATCATACAAGCTTGACTATTCCGCTGGTCTTTCTCATTAAGCCTCCTTGTTTGCGATCCGCAGATGGCTAACAGGGGCCATATCTGCTACAAATCCTCTATTATTTGTCTCGAATTCCCCTTCCCACTATCGCCTGACTCCGGCTGAATATACATAACGGAAGCTTCGTAAGAACCCTAACTGGAAACATTGAACACTGTCCTCACCGCCTTACGCGAATTCAATCATGTACTGGAATAGTTTTTCTACTTCGTCTTCCGTTATTGCATTGTAGAGGGAAATGCGGACACCTCCAACGGATCTAGAGTGTATTTATTAGCTGGCTTAGTAACTGATAAGAAGGTAAGGAAGTGGTTTACCGATGGCCTTTGATCCCTTTCATACCTCTCTGTTCTGCACCAGAAATGAATTGCTTCAGTCGATCCTCTCCGCCAACAACGTCGAACACAACATTCATTTTGCTGCCTGAGCCCTCTAACACCTTTCCTTTGAAAACTCCTCGAGCTTCCCCTTCCTTCAGGGCTGCATAGATTTTCGATGCTTTTTTGGCAGTGCTTTCCCCATAATATTCGAGTGTCTTCTCCCTAGCGCGCCCGTTCTGCTCCCCCACCTCCAACATCCGCCGAAGTACCAGACCGGTGATGTATATCGACAGGACTGGGGGGGTGTTGTGCAAGCTGCGACTCTCCACCAGAGTCTTGTAAGATAAACACAAGGGGATGCTGCTGTCCAAGACATTTGCCCACTCATCTCTAACGATGACAATTGTCAGACCCGCGGGTCCAATGTTCTTCTGTGCACCCGCATAAATAACCGCATGCTTTTCGAGGCACGGAATAGGACGTGACATAAAGGAGGATGAATAATCTGCGACGAGAGGCGCTCCATCGGGGAGACTATCGAATGGGAATGACGAAGGGCTCTCCAGATCATCGTTGAATTCAACTCCGTCGACAGTTTCGTTGGCGCAATAGTAAATAAGAGCAGGGTCTTGCGAGAATTTATTCTTATAACTATCGTGATGCGGGATATGGTTAAACGTCTTCTTCCCGTCCTCGGAAACGGTCTCTGCATTGACGATAATGTTAACATCCCCTACCGCAAGCCTCTTTGCTTCTTTCATTGCCCTATTGCTCCAGGAACCGGTGACCACGTAATCCATTGCAGGCTTTTGAGCCAAACCCCCGCGACTTCGATATCTTGCAAGCATATTTAGCACCACCGCAGAGAACTGGGTGGTCCCGCCTCCCTGGGTAAAGAGGACCTTGTAGTCCTGAGGAAGTTGAAGAAGCGTCCTCATGTTCTCCTCGACCTCTCGGAAGAACCTATCGAAATCTGCTGAACGGTGCGATATCTCTGCGATGCCAATGCCCGTGTTCTGGAAGTTGAGCAGACCTTTGCATGCTTCTGTGAGGACTTCCTCTGGCAAGGCCGATGGCCCTGCACCAAAGTTAATCGCTCGACCAGGCATAAAGGAGAGGGGCGGATCAAAGGACTTTGTGGTAGATCGAAAGATGTCTCGTGAAAAGGTCAAGGAGAAATTATACGTACGTGCTGTTGAAACAGTATTAAAAAGGGATTTTGACTCGTCCAGGTCATGAGTGCCGATATCGCCGATCTATACCAAACAAATTCCGAAATCCGCATTACATTGCAACAGTCCGGGTCGAGTGAATGCCGACCATTAATTATGAAACTTGTATTATACAATCGCAGATGGGAAGTTCAAGTGAGTTAAGCTGTTGGCGATCTAGTCGAATGACTCCATCCTTCCCTCCGGATATCTTTCAAGGGGCGACCGTCGGGCTCAGGCACGCCACCATCAACAAGTTCCATCTGCGCATCGTCGTCATTGTCATAAAAGCGCAGGACATCCTGTGTTGTAGGGAGGACAGATTCGTCGCGTGGAATACGAGGCAAATAAGGGCAGTGTGACATGGGGGAGGCGAGGGAGGGAAAATATTGTCGATACGCAAAGTAGGCAATGACAACCCCCAAAACAGAACCTGCAACGACGTCTTGCCAGTGATCTGATAAAAATTTATGTCAACTAAGGGTACCAGCAGTTCAAAGAAGTTTACATACGTCTGTAGTCCATTGTGCGTGAGACGGCTACTAGAGTTGCACCAGCCAAAGGGGTAAAGGATATCCATGCTTTGTACTGAGTGTTGTCCCAGTGAATAGATGTTTGCCAGAGCTTTGGTTACACTCACTGCATGACCCCTAGTATCAAACAAGCGCAACTTGCCTGCAAGATAGAAGCAGAGAAACCCAAGACCGGCAAAGGACACTATTAATTATTCTCAACTTTCGTGAGGGTGTGCATGTTATGTACCTACAGCTCGAGTGACCACTGGGAAAGCTGCGCCACCCATCGAGCATGATCGATTGGTTCGTTTGTGTGCAGATTGCGTCGGTCGACAACCCATGATTTGGATCCTGAGATCCGGACCTTGGAATACAACGAGAAATGAGGTCTAAAAGATTGTGAATATCCGACATCTAGGCCGAGTAATGGTCACCATACCTGGACGGGGACGACCAGTGGTGATCTTGCAAAACTGTGTGACAACACCAGTGATAGCCAGACCAAGAATTACTGGAATAATCTAAAATTCGACGTGCACCGTAGATGTAAAGGAAAATAACGTACATCCGAGGGCACTACTGTGGTAGTCCCAGAAAGATCGGACAGTAATCAAGTTGACAATAAGTTGGATGACCAAAGGTGCTACCAGGGCAATAAAGTACAAGGCAACATCCTGGGAAATTTTCAGGAATAAATGGGTGAAGAAAAGAAACAGTACACACTGGCACACGTTCGTGGACAGTATAGCTGTATGTCAGGCATTAGCTTCGAGACGCATGAAGTTCTGAACCGAGCTTACGGGAAACGAATCCTAGATGAGAGTGGTAAAATCATTCATCATTCGAATGGCAACCCACGTTTCGTCATCAACAGAGAATTCTCTTCTGAATCCATGGACAGAGTTCAAAGCAAAAAATACGACTCTGTATCAAACCGGAACATGAGCTTGAAGGGGAGGGAGTGCCAATGGACGAAGAACCAACGCCAAAACTATAGTTACAATCCTGAAAATACATACTTATTGACACTATGTTATGGATTCTGCCTTGTTTAACACACGTACCAGTCCGGGGCGTAAGATTTGACGAGTTTGAGACGTCTCTGCTTGTCAGTCATCTTCATTTGAACATTGCTAGGTGGTTCTAAGAACCTGTTCAAGAGCGACATTGCAAGTTCGTCTGATTAAAATGAGACAACTCTTAAATGGGTGTGGGTTTGTGTGTACGATGCATTGGCCGAAACACTGGCATTATTATTTACCCGAGATCTTCACACACCGTGCTGCTTTAAACTACCGTACATACCCAAAAAGTCGGCTGCTGCGGTATTGGCAACGTTGTATGAATCGGGTTTACTAGCATATTTTGTGATTCAACAGATTCTTAATGTGCGCAAAGGGTTGGTGAGTAATCTACGATTTGCAAATCTTGGTGACATTGCGACCTTGTTGATTAATCACTCACCTGTCTGCAGACTCGGACTCGATAAGTAGCAAGCACGTTTCCAAACCATTTATTACGGGTTTAGCATGGCATCTACCGGCACAGCCGAGTGCCCGTATCATATATTAAAGAGTTTTGAATGGCGTCCAGGTATAGCACAGTACCACCCGCCCGTACCTCGGACTCATGGATCATCACGGCGGACAGAGCATCATCAGCCGGTCCTAGAGCACATTGCATCCACTGACACACTTGGGCCTAAGTAAGCTTTCTAAGTATACGGTCAGCCTAACCTGACCATCTATAAGTACGGAATGGCGACTTCTTCGAGAGATGATCAAGTACAAGATTGACCAGGTGCGTCGCAATGAATTCTTATTTGTCAGGTGTTTGGAATGTCCATTCTTCAGAATATCACACTATTCCTAGCGGATGATGCTCAGCCCGTGGAATCTTCAAAGCCTGCAACGGGGGTGGTAGACAGCTTAGGGAATTTGAGATTGCCACCATTTCCTCCTCGAAAACCCAGCGAAATGAACCCTCAAGAGATACCAAATGCGAGTATGACCCAAGAAGAGGCGAACGAGATGAGGGACCGTATTTTTCGCCAACTTCATGAATTCGAAGAGTGCGTCGAACAGTATTACTCTGATTAATCGCTGACAACAATGTTCTAGCAATCCACCATTCACCATCCAGCGGGTGTGCGAGCTTTGTGTATATCCAAAGCAACACTACAAGTTCATCGGCAAATACCTTCGTGCAGTAGAAAAATCGCTCCTCGTCACATCGACATGGGATGCGTTCCCTATAGAACCATCCCAAAATGGGATTTCGATGGGCATATTTCCAGCTGGTGTGTCACAATCGACACCTACAACCCCAATGTATTCGCCTATTCCGTTCCTGCATGATGATGCAAGACGTTCCAAATCACAGAGTCCTCCACCATCACCACTAGCACTCGTCGCGATGGAAACAGATGGGGGTATATGCGGACCAATACCGCAACGGGCGATAGGCCTTGTGGATGAACTTGACGATCCAAGTCCGGGACACATGAGCGATCGTCCAACTGCTATCACATCAGTGACAGTTGTCGACTCACATCCATTCTTGGAGACGCTCGAGACCAGGTTCGTGAAAGGAAGTATGGGCCAGTCCGAAGGGGGCGAAGAGCAAAAGATGGCAATAGACGAAGTAGATAATAAGGAGAACAAGGCTTGAAATGTCATGTTTCGGGAAAAAAAAACAAGCTACGCTCGACAAAGATTCATTCATCCATTAAGATACGAAATTCCTCGTCGGGAAAAAGGCGTACCAAGTAGGATTACTATGAGAGGTCGCGTTTGATTTTCTCAACCAAGACATTCATGCGAAGCTTCATGTTTGGTTGGCGTGTTTCGCGTCCCACTCGAATTTTCCCATCACGGCTACTGTGAGCACAGCTAGGAGATCTCCTCGGATCGGAAGTACTGATATTTTGAATGGGCTTGGATGCATAAGCGATTTTTCTTAGATCGCGCAAAGACAAGAACTGTTCATCAGCAGATGTGGTTGTAGGTGACACGTCGGAATGACTTTTAGACTTGAAATCGGCGTCGGCTTCATCGTTGTCATGGTTGGAAGCGCGCTCGACTGGAGCACTGGTCTGGATTGTTAGACCTTCCCTTTTTTTCTGCGCCTTCCATTTACTCCGTATCTTGTGATCCTCGACCCAGGATTTCCTAAGTCGCTTTGCTGCGATAAAGTTATATGTGCCATTAGCGCACATGTAAGGATACTCACCACGATCCTTCGGCAGATAATGAAACGTTGGTGGGTTTTTTCTCTTTCCTTGGGTAGCAGTGGTCATGAGAAGTCGGACTTCGTAGTGAACAGGCTTACTAATCAAGACTATTAAATTCGACCGGTCGCTAGTCAGCTTCACTCGCTTCAGCTCCCATCGTTTCCCTCAGTACCACATCTTCTTCAGAATTATCTATTCTTTGTCATCGCATGAACGTGCAGAATCTGAACTCTTTCGGTGAGTCATTTCCAATTCCTCACCCCTACTCACGCATCTCACGGCGCTTCTGCTAGATCCTTTTGCTGATGAGGGTGATCCTCTCGCAGACAGCCAGAACGTGGGCTCCACACAGAATTATCTCCATATCCGCATTCAGCAGAGGAACGGAAGAAAGACTTTGACCACGCTTCAAGGTCTACCCAAGGGTGAGCTGTTGGTTGTGTTGGTGACGATGCAAGTTCTCATCCCCTCACAGAATACGATCCGAAGAAGCTCCTCAAAGCTTTCAAAAAGGTTTGCTATTCGCTCCAATCTTTGTATGTTGGCTCAATCGGATCGTGTAGGAGTTCGCTTGCAACGGTAACCTTGTGGACGATGAAGAGATGGGTCAGGTCATTCAGCTTCAAGGGGACCAGCGGGTCAAGATTGCAAACTTCCTCGTCGAAGAGGGCATCCCTAGGAACACCATCAAGCTGCATGGGTTCTAAGCATGGCGAAACAGCATGGTTTGGTCCCTCCTTATCATCAGTACATTTCTTCCTTGTAGTTATGTCTTGTCTGAGTTATGAGTGTGTTTTCCGTCCATACGGGCAATGTATTAACATCGGTCTGCTAGCCGTTGATACGAACGTTTCAGATAGATATAGTGTCTCCAATCACTCAACCGTTTTGGTTCGGTATGCCTCGTCGTGTGAGTTGCTGGCAGAGATACTTTTGCATTCCCAATATAAAAAAAGCTACATATAAAAATGAAGAACGCGACTTATCTTTTTGGCCACGGCCTGGGTTAAAAAGTTACTTGATCTTGTCCAATGGTCTGTAACGAGGCATGAGTATGCAAAAAAGTACCGGAAGAAATAGAGGTACCTGTTGAATCCGCCCCGCCTGTAACGAAAGTCAGGTAGAGCGAAATGCCATTAGAATGTGGGACGCACCGATTCATGTATTGACGCCAAGTTCGCATTTTCTTGATGTTAACCCCACCGTCTTGATTTCCTTCAACATGTTTGCCCTGTGCGTGTAATCATTAGCACGTGGAGGAAGAGGAAAGTAGTGTCGTACTTTAGTGGATCCAAAGCCGGAAAGACCCATCATTGTCATCATGAACTCGTCTTCAGCAGTGGACACATCCATCTCTTCGCCTTCCTCTGCCGGGATATCTAAATCTGGGATTGGCTTAGAAGAGGTTGTATCGTCTGATGCACAAAAGTGAACGACTGTCACAGGAAAGTGATAAATGAACTTACGTTTCGGAGGCTCTGGACGATCGATTGGCTGCACCTCGGGGCGTGCTTCTTGCGAACGCTGAGGTTCGCTGTACCGTGAAGGCTCCCTGTTACGGATGTCCTTATCCCTGGAGGTACTTTGTTCTGCGTTGTAGTGGTCGCGCCTTTGATCCCTTCTTTCCGGTTTCCGTTCCCTTTTATCTTCTTTTTTATCGGGTCTAGGGCCATCACGATCCCGGTCATGATCACGTCTTTCATCCCTCCGGAAACTCTTGTAGTCTCTATCCCTCTCGTACTCGCGCCTGTCTGTTCATAATGAGATCGTCAGTTCTGGGATATTCAATGCAACACTAACACACCTCTTCGAGGGCTTCGTGAACGACTGTCCCGTCTGCGTCCAGTATCACGATGTCCACTTGCCCTTGCGCTTCTTGAGTAACGGTCTTTGTCCCTGTCCCTGTCATGGTCGCGGTCTCTGTCTTCTCGCTCCCAACTCCGCTCTCTTTCTCGTCTTCGGTGGTCAGTCCTCGAGGACATCGTGGTAGGAGGTGAATGATTCGAGTGTCACGTGACCGACGCATGTGTCTGCTCGAACCATCGATTCCTGTTGCTGAACGCTGAGAATGTTCTCTGCGAGTACTGTCTCTCAAGCAGCTAAACTATCCCGAGAAAAGCTCAGTATGTCGTTTCATGAGCACCGTAGAACAGTGATGAAGGCATGTGATAGCAGAGACTAGACGACACATCCGACTGGAGAACTTATCTCCGACAGCTCTTCCCGCAGACATTGAGAGAGCCCTCAGGTGCGAAGGACTTGTCGGTGTCGAGGATGGCAAGTATTCCTCGTCTCTGCTACATCAGGTACACTCTTACGCCATTCTAGTGCAATTGCAGCTCTTCCGTTTCTTATCAACATGCAGGGCATACATTACGCTCTCTCATCCCGACTTTCTGCAGATGAACATGGCCAAACTCAGGAATGTGGCCATAGGGGGACATTCTGTCACGGCAATTCCGTGTCTAGAACCTCCGACAATCGAGAACCTGAGAGGCTTCAAGGGACGCAAAGCAGTTCTTGAACGGGGGTCCTTGTCTGGTCTTACGTGCTCTGGTTCCATGAGCAATGGTAGGCAAGTGTGCGCATGGGGTTTTCCTCCAAAAGCATCGGTGGAATGTGTCGAGGACTTTCTTGAACACAGTGAGATTAGCACACTAAGGGACAAACCCGAAATCTACAAAGTCAACTTGTGAGTAATTCTACTGACTACGATCCTTGGGGTGATGTTCAAAGTCTAGAAGGCAGACGAACGAATTCTCTCTTTACTCGAGGTACCTAATCCGGACGCCGTCTGTCTCAGATTCGTATTATATAGCCCGTCGCATTCACCAGGTATTTTTTCGACCTGACACGTTCGGTACGAAATTCCAGGTAAGAGCTTGCGTAGTTCGATGACCGTCCCAAACGTGGGTTACTCTCGGTGTCATTACTATGCATGCTCTATATGGCTTCTAATAAGTCCATAAGAGTATAAACTAGAGCATATAGAATCGTTTTACATCCTCTCAGCTTCGGGATCATCGATTCGTGAACGCTGGGCCTGAAATAATTGGTTAGCGCAGCGAGAGGCGATAGTATTTCACGGACAAATCTCGCGTTGTCGTCCCCTTCGTCTTCTGGAGAGCGACCACGTTTGAGTGTTGGTTTGACTTCAGTTTCTTTCCATTCTTCACCACCACCAGCAACGGCACCTGGTCCGTCTTGTGCATCCATGTATCGTTCTTCGACCTCTCTTCTTCTCTCCATCTGTGCTTGCGCACCCCAACCTCCACGACCTGGGTCGTAATCTTGTCTGTGCTCATCCCGAACTTGACCACCACTTTTTCCGCGGCCGAATTGTCGTCCCTCCTTGTAGCCAAGGTCGAGGTCGCAACGTATGATGCGCTCATCGAGTTTTGTGCCACTGACGTACTTCATGCTGGCGAGAGCTTCAGCATGTGTATAATACTCTACAAAGCAGAATCCACAGGGTGTTCTTTACGAATGGACAGGCATGAGCGGCTAAAAATGCATTGGTAGAGTGAGATCGCACCGAGTATTGCGGTCAAGCCCCATGATAATGCGCTTGATACCACCACCGTCCTCCGGACTGGCACACTTACTAAACAGTTCATATATTTGTTCTTCTGTCGTGTAGAAGCTCAAATTACCAATCTGAAAGATATGTGAATATTTGAAGGTAGGCTCACAAATTTAACGCACATATAGTGTTGTCGACTTGGAGAGAAGTTCCTGCTGTTTGGACCTTTCCAGTCTGCTTTGTGAGTCCTTGTAGTTCGAGGGCTGGTCGAGGGGCGAGACGACGTGCGCCATGACCGTTTCTCCGAGCCGCTGTTCAGCCCAACATGGCGGGCAGTCCGACTAGGGATCCCCAGGAATGGCAGGAATTTCTCATGGGTGAAATGAACGCGTCATACTACGCGTACGCTCATTCTCAACCATAGTGATCATCGCCATGGAAGACGCTGGAAAAGAAATTCAGAAGGAAGTGAGCTGCTCAGTGCTCTTCTTTATCGCTCATGGAATACCAACTTTGCCTAGGAGCCCACTTTCGAGTCTGTCTTGACCGAAAAGTCTGCCCTCTACAAGGAACTTCAGGAAGAGGATCTTTATACCAAGTACAAAAAACTCTCCCGCCACCTCGAGCTTCTCGACATACAGGAAAGCTATATCAAGGATGAGCAGGCAAACCTCAAGCGCGAGCTCATTCGTGCGCAGGAGGAAGTCAAGCGTATCAAGTCCGTACCTCTCGTCATCGGCCAGTTTCTAGAAGCCATCGACCAACAGACTGGTATCGTGGGCTCAACAACAGGCTCTAACTATGTCGTCAGGATCCTGTCAACGCTGGACAGGGAGCTGTTAAAACCCTCCTCGTCTGTCGCTCTTCACCGTCACTCCAATGCCCTTGTCGACATCCTGCCTCCTGAAGCGGATTCGTCGATCGCTATGCTCACAAAAGAGGAGAAACCTGATGTCACGTATTCAGACGTCGGCGGAATGGACTCACAGAAGCAGGAAATCAGAGAGGCGGTTGAACTGCCTTTGACTCACTTCGACCTGTACAAGAAGATCGGTATTGATCCCCCTCGTGGTGTGTTGTTATATGGTCCTCCCGGTAGATGTCACACATGTGATGCTTGCAACTTCGGTGCTCACTCTCATTATAGGTACTGGGAAGACCATGCTTGTAAAAGCTGTCGCCCATCACACTACTGCATCATTCATTCGCGTAGTCGGCAGTGAATTCGTGCAAAAGTACCTCGGTGAGGGCCCTCGTATGGTTCGCGACGTCTTCCGACTTGCGCGTGAAAATGCACCGGCTATCATCTTCATCGATGAGATTGATGCTATTGCGACCAAGCGGTTTGACGCACAAACTGGTGCAGATCGAGAGGTTCAGCGTATCCTGCTCGAGTTGCTAAACCAGATGGATGGATTTGACCAGGGTAGCAATGTCAAGGTATTTGATCACTAGACTATCCATTTTTTTCCGTTGATCCTTCGTGCTTCAAAGGTTATCATGGCGACAAATCGTGCGGATACCCTTGATCCTGCGCTACTTCGTCCTGGTCGTCTTGACAGAAAGATCGAGTTCCCCCTCCCATCACGACGCGAGAAACGATTGATTTTCCAAACTGTTACCAGCAAGATGAACCTAGGACCTGATGTCGATCTCGAAGATTGTCAGTTCTCACTGAATTCTCGGGATCCTTTAACGAACTGATGGTTGGTATCTCAGATGTGTCAAGACCTGATCGATTATCGTCTGCGGAGATTGCTTCCATTGTTCAAGCCGCTGGCCTACAAGGTGATAAGGCCTACTCGTCTACAAGTATTTTGGTCTGAATATTTGTGCAGCTGTGCGCAAGAATCGTTACGTCATCCTCCCGGTCGATTTCGAAGAGGCGTGGAAAGTATGTTATTGTTCTTTGTTTGGTCAATAGCGCACATAATTTTCACCTCTTTCTTCATCCAGCAAACGGTCAAAAGAGCGGACGACACTCACGAATTCTGTGCGTGCAGCAACCTGCTCCGTCTTTGGCTTTGGCTCATATATATCCCCCTGCAGATCGATGAACCGCTGTCGTGTAAGCCTACTTTCATGATCATCTTAGGTTATCTACTAATGCGTTCAATAGGTTGGCATAGTATATTACCCTCGCAATATTATTATCGCATTCTACTTGTCGCGTGACCGTAAGAAAACGCTCATTCACTTTAGCGTCTCGCCGCAATATCACGCGGAGTGGCGTTCATTCTTTTGAGCAATATCAGCAATGGTCGATTGACCTTCCCTGTTACTTTTTTTTGCCCCGCTTGCTTACCGCAGCCGAATGGTTATGGGCTTCAAAGCAACGAGGTTCACACGCAGGAGACATTCCTTACTTCGTCTTCTATTAACCTCATAACCAGTCGCCCTGTATCGACCCTGGGTCTACCTCCGCTCAATTTGTTCTAGAGGTTATTATGATATCACGATGCGTTCAAAATATACTTTGTTAGATTTTCTGTTATTGTTTCTTCATCCAGTTGTGGCTCTCCAACACTCTGGGCGGCGTCGTATACCCACATGACCGCCCTCATTTTACGGGAGCAAGAGAACGTTGGCGACATTGTATCGTTGTCGCTACCCACGACACGTGTAGGACCTTGCGATACACTTCACGCAGGTTCAAAAGCAAGATGGGATACATTTAGTTTTGGTCATCTCAGTGTAATTATTTTAGTATCCCAGCAATGTCTGTCAATACTCCGTGATCATATTTTTTTTGGCTGGCCAAGTTCACTGGCGCGCTCCGTCGCGATCTGAATCGCTCGGGCAATCGTAGATCGAACTTTGCCGTCTTCCATAGCCAGAAGTCCTGCAATGGTACACCCCCCTGGGGCTACGAGAGATATTAGACGTAAGGGAAACGTAGAACAATGTGGATACTTGCTTGTCACGGAATCCTTGATTTGAGCGGGATGTGCACCGGCTTCGAGCGTCATGCGTGCAGCCCCTTGGAGAGCTATCGAACACGTACAGGTTTGTCTTGTCTGAATCTAAATATTGCATGTCACTCACTCTGAGCAGCTAACTCCAGTGCCTCGGCCCTTGGCAAGCCCATCATGACACCACCATCTGTCATAGCTTCTAGGAAAATACAGGCAAAGGCGGGACCGGACCCGGAGAGAGCCGTGCAAGCATCAAAATGTTTTTCTGCGAGGAAACGACAACGACCGATCGATGAGAATATTTTAAGGATGATAGAGCGGTCCAGCTCTGCTTCTTCACCATCCAGGAGGGCAGGGAGGGGGCTGACCACCGTCATACCCTCGCGAATCTGCGGTTTTCATTAGGCCGATGCTTGGTGAGGTAGGGCATACCCACTCGGCAGGGTGTATTGGGCATGGCCCTGACGACTTTTGTGGTAGGTGGAACCCATGAACTCAGCTGGGAAATGGTAACACCTGCGAGGATACTAATGAGCAATTTTCTATCGAGAGCTTCTGCCATCCCATTCGCGCCAAGGATGGCCTGGGCTTGGTGAGGTTTACAGCTATCCAGGATTGTCTCAATCGAAATTATGACGAAGATCGTAAGCAACGCACCACAAGATGATAACGTCAGATTTCTGTACGGCCAATAGATTTTCGCCGACAAGGACCTGGACAGACGAGCCAAGACCCCCGAGGAGACCAAACGTGCGCTGGAGTTGTTTCGCGCTCTCCTGCCTTGTGACGGTGGCAATAAAAAACGACGGCAGCGAAGGGTCGGGGGAGTCTACGGTTGGAGTAGATGTGCCAGGTGTATGGGACTCCCACTTGGGGAAGACCTGTGTGCTGTCTCTAGATTGGAGACTGGCGATGACACCGGATATGACAGCGACACCCATAGTCCCGCATCCTAGCAGGATGTAACCAGTGTAAATGGGATTTTTATCGGGACATACGTACCTAGTACGCATAGAGTGTACCCCATGGTGATTTAATGGCAAGTATAATACTTGATATATCGATCAGTCACATTCATTATTACACGAGGCTCGAGTTGTTTATCATCCAAGCCATGACAATCGTATCCAGTGTGCTCCAGACAAATAGAGATGCTCGCCTTCATCACAGTCGGTTCTACCAAGTTTGATGCACTTGTACAAGCTGTCGTCTCAGAACCCGTCCTCTCAGCGCTACGTACAAAAGGAGTGCTGCAAGTGGTGCTGCAACGGGGCAGTTCTGTCCTAGACCTTGACTGTGACGCATCTACTCGGGATTCGCTGACGGTCAAAAAGGCCGGGATAGACATCGAGACCTGGAGGTTCAGACCATCTATCCAAGACGAGATCGAACGTGCAGACCTGATCATCAGTCATGCAGGTAAAGGATGCTTTTTCATACAGATCCATTTTACGGCCCTGACGTTGATCAAGGATCAGGCACTATTCTCGACGTACTGAGGTCCGGTAAACCTCTGATAGTAGTCCCAAACCCAACCTTGATGGATAACCACCAAGAGGAGCTTGCCTTGCAATTGGATAGCCTCGGCCATCTCAGAGCTACATCCGTGGAGTAGGCCGTCTCATTTTTCATCCATGTTACCCTCATTTTTATCATTATTTCTCAGTAACCTTCCGGCTACCATCGCGTCCTTCGATCGTAATGCAATCGTGCCATTTCCTGCATTCGATGGGAGCAAGTTTCGTAGGTTGGTGGATGAGATGATGGGGTTCGCTGTCGTATAACCGACTTGGAGACTTGGAACTCGCTACACGTCATTCGAGTACTGCCCCGTGTCGAGTTTGATGTAGACGTCCGATTGTTTCCAGTTTACACAATTTCGCCTCAGTCTCTCTGATGGACTCGAAGGGCAAAGTTACGCCAGCCCCCATCGCCGGCGATCTGCAAGCATACGAAGACCAGCACGTCCACGCCGTCTACGATCAGATAGCTTCTCATTTCTCATCCACTCGGTACAAGGTAAGGTATTGGTCCTTTGCTTGCGGGGGGGGATCCCCGTTGAACGTGTCTGCTCAGCCATGGCCCATTATCGCCAAATTCATCTCTGGTTTGCCTTCAGGCTGGATTGGCCTCGACTCAGGGACGGGCAACGGGAAATATCTCCCTTTACCTGTCGAACGGCCAGGAAGGGTTTTGACTATTGGCCTTGATCACAGCAGGAACCTGTTACTGATTGCCAGAAACGCTGGCTCCGAATCAGTTGTTCGCGAGGTTGTCTGTGGAGATGTGTCAGATAACGGATGGAGGGCCGGGGTGTTTGTAAGTAATGGCAAGTTGGTGAACGTGCTGAGATGACAGTAATAGGACTACGCCATCTCGATAGCTACTATACATCACCTGGCCTCTCATGAGCGTCGCAGACTAGCTGTACAGGTTGGTCAACTAATACACGTCTCGCATGTACTAATAGCCGGGTTTTCAGCGTCTCCTCCAGTGCGTTTCGCCGTCTCACGGGCGTGTCCTCATCTATGTCTGGGCAATAGAGCAAGACGAACTGTCGAAACGTGTCATACCGGCAGACGAGAGCCTTATCGAAGGTTCACCTTCACATTCAGGGAAGGATGTATTCGTGCCTTGGGTGACGTTCCAACATCAGGTAACAAAACAGCCCATGAAAGGTACAACAGGACGTTCTGAAGCGACTGCCCAGCCCCACATATATCGTCGATATTACCATATGTTCGCAAAGGGGGAGCTCACGAGGCTCGCCTGCGATGCTGCGCAAGAAATGGGGTTGATGGTTGGGCCGCCGGAGGAGGGGCGACGAGGTGTTGAGATAATCCAGAATGGTTGGGAACGATCCAATTACTATGTAGAACTTAGACGTTGGAAAGTATGATCTTGGCCTTACGATCTTAAGTCAAGACATAGTCAACCTGAGGCACGTGTTGGATTGTGCGTGATATTGATACAGGCTATAGAAAATGGGATCACTCGCTCGCTGCCATGACTATATGCAGGGTGAGATAGGCCAATAGCTGAAAAGAAAGGACGCACTGGCATTAATCAGATCGCCTCCGCTTTCCTTCAGGACCCGCACTGCCTTTGCTCGCGAACAATTGACTTGAGCCATCACAAGTTCGATATCTTTGGGGTCGACGCCAGTCTCATCCACTGGGCCATCTTCCTCCGGCGCCTCGAGATCCGGGATATCGTCCTCCTCATCGCCCTCCGCAGGGGCGCCCGAGGGCTCTATGTTGGCAAGGCCAGCAGGTGCACCGCCCGAAGTAAGTTGCTGTGCAGCAGATAACTGAGCTTGGGCGTTCATATCCTCGATCTACGCAATGTGAGTTGTTGAGTGATTTCTATTTAGGGCAGGAGGGTATAGCACCTTCGCTTCACCGAAGACGATATAACAATCACTATTAGGTGACTTGTAAACATCAGGTGAGGATAGGACGAAGAGGACGTTCTTCGGTCTGCGGAGGGTGACACGCGTAATGCTTGGGACTTTCTTCAAGCCAAGGCCAAGGAGAGCCTTGCGGGCTTTCCGCTCTGAGCGGGACTGTATTTTTTCAAGGGCAGCCTGAGAAGTAGGATCCTCCTCGTGTTCGTGACCAGAGTGGTCGGAATGATCCTCCTCGATGGTGGTGGACATCTGGGATACGCGTCAGCGACGTGTCTTCCATCTGAGACAAAACTCGTGAATCCATCGCAGAGGCCGCACAAACGACAAGCAATTACAAGAATATATAAAAGTAAGAAATGACAGACATTTACTCTTTTTTTGTGGAGTTCGACGCTGACGAGGGTCTTCTCGTTATTTGCGACGACGAACACCTGGTGGTAGGAAACGACGGGATCGGAAACTGCCGAGAAACATGCAGCTACCGAGCCCAGTCTTGCCATTCTAGTCTCAATCACAGGAGAGTACCACACCGACAGGAAGTTACGTTTCTTCCTTCTATGTCTCATCATCACATCATGGAACCAGTGGCCAAGCCTTAAACTGCTAGCAGGATTGCTGCGACGTTGGTCCCCGTTGGGAACATTCACCGACATCTTTGCGCATTCCATGTTTACGAGGATGTCATGGAATACCGAGGCTCCGCTTAATTTTAGCTAAGACTACACTCGCCATGTGGAAGCTCACCGCTCCTGCAGCCACAGGAGACCAGGTAACTCCGAGTACTTTGTCGTGTCGAACATGCTCAACACTATCAGTGCGTTATCTATGACTCGGAAACCAAGGACGCTAGATTGGCATCGGATACGTCGTTGGCGAGAATGCAAGGCCTTTATTTTCTTGGGGTGCAGTACCGTTGACAATACGCAGTTATTCAAATCGCTTCCTGAAGAGGAGAAAAAAACACTGACACTCCCATAAGTACGAAGTCGGAGGTGGCTTGTTGTATCCCGAAGTTGGTACCATTGACCTTGTCACAGAATTCGTCTCACTGGCTCGGACCAGACAAAGGGATTCATCCCTGGTGCGTTTCTCCGAGAGACACGAACATGGCACGGCTCACGGTTTTCGGACGCCGTGAATGATGTATTCGAACAGACTACTATGTGTGATCTTCAGAAAGCCTACGTCAAGATCCTGCACATTGGACTGTCGACAAAGATCCCGGTTTTCCGCTTGGTCCGCCCCAGCTGATTACGAGTGTCGCAGGGGCTGGTCAAATGAGCGATCGGGTCGTCCAAGAGCGCAATAAGAAGTGAGGCATTTCTACCGAGCCCAAGAAGACACTCCACGCGGGATATTTGCTCGAGTACGCAAAGGACGAAATGGCGGACCTGTGGGAGAAGACCTCAACTAGGATTGCCTTTGAGCGTGAACAGGTCAACTTCCAAGCCTTGGGCTGAGCAAAGACAGGGGGCTACTTGTAGACTATTGGGTAGTGTAATTACTTGACTTGGATGTTCCAGGGGTTTGAATGTACTGCCTGCCAATTTCGTCCGCCTGTCATCTTCATGCCCAATGCGCTTTCGAATCAGTTGCGACTTGTGCTCGAAGATCCAGCGGACAAATACTCTCGCGAACAAGTACTCAACGCCGTCGACGAATTTGTTGTCGAATGTGTGTCCTCTGAAGAGCCCGAGGTCCAGCTTTTCCACTTGGAAGAAGAGCTCCAGATCGTCTACAATGATGTCGTGGACCATACATCGCCAGGGCACACGGAAGTCATTCTCGGTGTTCTCTACCACCTTCGTCCGCTTCTCTCCTCGACCTCTATCATTTCAACTTGGTTTGATCTCGTGCTTCGTCCCGCTCTCAAGGAACCAAGGTTACCAACCATCTCTGTAGCGCATGCTAAAGAGCTCATTGCCTTCGCGGCCGAGAACGAGGATCGAAGATACCCGGAGAAGGTGCATGAATTCCGCAGACGGCTGATGGATCATCTTCTGGATGCTTACAACGAAGGCTCTGGGTACGATATCTTAGAATGGACAAGGCTTGATCAGAAACAGCGAGATAAGAGGTATCTATGGAAGAGCAACCTCGAGGATGTACTTGTCAAGTTCGGTTTTAAATGTCCCGAGGTACGTGCTTATCGTGCAACTTGCATATGACTGAAGGCTTGATATTTTCCAGAGTTTCATGACCCAAGTTGACACTGCCTTTTCAACTCCTACTTCTCGTTTTCAACTCTTAATCCTGCTTGACTGTTTTACCTCGGATCCTGAATTCCAGTCACATGCAGCAGAATTTGCGAGACATCCACTCATGAACAGTCTTCTGAATTCTCTTCTTCTGGATGACTGTTCCACTACCTGCACTATCGGCCTCACTATACTCGTCAAGTTACTTCCAATGTTTGCAGTCACAGCGTGTGAAGAACTTAAGATCTTACTTCCACGTTTATTCGTGATTCTAGCGAGGATCATATGTTGGGAAGAGCTCTCTAGGCCAGTCTCACCGTCTGCTAACTTGGTGGACGGTGATGAAAGTCATTCTGTTACTGGGGAACAAATCGAAGCTCGTGGAGGTTTTGCCACTCTTGAACTACGCCCCGAGTTTGGCTGGGAGAAGCTGGACCTCACACCCTCGACGCCCTCTGTTCCTCCAATAGACGCATTCTTCTCGTCTCTTTATTATCTTTTTCCATGCAACCTTCTCCGCTTTTTCCGTGGTCCCGTCGCATACTTGCGGGAAAGGAACCATGAAAGTCCATATGCTGTGGAGTGGGAAAACGCACTCGACGAAGATAGTATACGGAGTAAATCAGAGGTATGCACATTAAATTTAGTTTGGGAATCTCGTGTTTATTCACATGCTTTAGCCTCTTCTTCGCAACTGTGTGGTCAATCCACGTACCATATGGCGGGACTGGCTCAAGGAGCTTACTGAACCGGACATATGGGTCAACTATAGCATTTCTCAGATAGCTAGTGAATGCGTTTTGCTTAGCGTGCACAACGCCGCTCTCGGGCCTCAGTTCTCTTCCAGAAGAGGGACTGATGTCCCTGATCTACGGATAGTAGACCTCTCTTCTACTGTTATGTCTCCAGAAGACCTTTCAGGCATGCCAACCCCCCATCCTGGTCACATTAGCCTTCCACCAGTGAAAACACGTGTATCGCTGCAGGACATGATTGCTACATCCGTTGCTCTGAAGTCAAATTTTGAGGTCGATATCGAGCAGCCGAGCATGCCATGGTCGACACTGTCACTACGACCTGGGAGTAGCACTCCAGCGAAAGAGTGTGTCAATTTACCGTTCGAGTCGTCGGTCGGAGGAGATGAAGGTGGGCAGCTACCCCCGCATGTGGCAGAGGCAATCTCGAGTTTGCAGCGTGAAGTACTCTTGTTAAGGAGTGAACTCAATTTCGAACTTTGGCGTTCTCGAGAGAACGTGCGTCACATTGGAAGGCTTTATCAGAATCATGTTCTCTCAAAGAATGCAGAGGCTGACCGTCAAGCGCTTGTAAGGTCTCCTGGCTTATCTGTGGAAGCAATGTTGATCTTGTACAGCACAACAAGTTGCGTCAATATAAGGGCCAAGTTCAAATCCTCGAACAGGAGCTGAGAGAGCATAAAGAACAGTCTTCTTCTGCGAAGAATAAATATGCAGATTGGAACACGGAGTTACAGAAGAGGCTCAGAGAATTTCGAGAGGAGAAGAAGGCTTGGGTCTCGGAAGCGGCGGCATTGCGCACCGCCGAGAAGGAAGCGAGGGTATGGACTCGTCTCAATCTGGAGAAATGTTTTGTTGAAACCCAAATAGGCACTCTTCGCCGCTCAAGGAAAATTGCTGGCGGACGCAGAAAAGGCAGTATTCGAACTGCAGACTCAGCAGAAGGAGAACCAGCACAAAATTGATCGACTTCATGATTACGAACGACAAATCGAGCAGCACGTTCGCATGCAGAAACTTTGGTATGCCTAAACTCACATTTATTGACTGCAAGTTGACATATTGCAGGGACGCGGACTTTCAAAAGTTCAACGACAGAGGCAAAGATATTGAGTTCGTTAAGAGCAAATGCAAGCAAATAGAAATGCTTTTGGAGAGTCACGAAATGGCACGTGACAAATTGGAAGACGAAGCACGGTAGGGTTGTCCCACTCTGACGTTGGCCGAGTTAAACTCGCGACTGCGCACAGGGCGTACCGTCGCCAAAATCAAGCCTTAGAGGCCAAGCTCGCGCTGGTGCAAAAAAAGTGCGAAGCTTCGCGTCGAATACCGGAGGCCGAGATCGCTGCGATCGTCACGGAGAAATCAGAGCTGGCGGCAGCAAATGCAAGGTTGCGGGAGGAGAACGCAGAGTTGAAGGACGAAATGGATGAAATGCGGGCAGCGTTGGAAGTATTGAAAGCTCAACTGAGCGGGCAGCGTGGACTGATTTACGAGTCACGACAACGGACGGCACAATAGTAGTACTTTGTGGTAGGAACATAACAATTGTTAAGTTAATGATCCCGAATAGGCAACATGATGGAATGTTCCAGAAGGGACGCGTCTTGGTCAAGGACTGGTCGCGGTCGAATCTTCTCGAACGAACCAAAACTACTTAAAGAAGAGCTATCAGACGCGACTTGTAGCTGTACGAGCTTTCCTCTCCCCATCACAGTCTCCCACCTTTTACCCATCTTCCAGAACAGTGGGTCACTGAGGCATTCTATTCGTACTTCGTCACGAGTATCTGACAGTTTATCCAGTTCAAAAATGGCAACTGAGAGCTTTGGCTTCCAGGCGGAAATCAGCCAACTCCTCGACTTGATCATCAGTAAGCACTGTGACTGAGCGTAGACGTTCACTAACCCGATTGGCAGACACGTTCTACTCCAATAAGGAGATCTTCCTCCGAGAGTTGATTTCTAACTGCTCTGATGCACTCGACAAAATTCGTTATGCATCCTTGACCGATCCCTCTGTCCTTGACTCCGGCAAGGAACTTTTCATCCGCATTACCCCTGACAAGGAGAACAAGGTCCTCTCCATCCGTGACACCGGAATCGGTATGACCAAGGCTGATCTCGTCAACAATCTGGGTACTATTGCCAAGTCCGGTACCAAGGTGGGTCAAATGCTATCTTATTTCCTCTCTCGTTCTGACTGCATTGGGTATAGGGGTTCATGGAGGCGCTTAGCTCCGGGGCTGATATCTCCATGATTGGTCAGTTCGGTGTCGGCTTCTACTCTGCGTACCTCGTTGCGGAGCGCGTTCAGGTTATATCCAAACACAATGACGACGAGCAGTATATTTGGGAGTCTGCAGCAGGTGGTACCTTTACAATCACCCCCGATACGGTCAACCCGCCTCTTGGTCGTGGCACCGAGCTCCGCCTTTACTTGAAGGAGGATCAGACCGAGTACCTCGAGGAGAAGAAGATCAAGGATATCGTGAAGAAGCATTCGGAGTTCATCTCATACCCCATCCAGCTCGCCGTGACCAAGGAGGTCGAGAAGGTTCGTGTCAACAAGTTGTCTTTGTTCGATTCTAAATCACTTTACAGGAAGTTGAAGATGAAGAAGAGGAAGTCAAGGAGGAGAAAGAGGAGTCCAAGATCGAGGAGGTCGATGACGAGGAAGACAAGCCTAAGGACAAGAAGACGAAAAAGATCAAGGAAAAGGAAGTTGTAAACGAGGAGCTTAACAAGACAAAGCCCATCTGGACGCGGAATCCTCAGGATATCACCACCGAAGAGTACGCGTCGTTCTACAAATCGCTCACGAACGATTGGGAAGATCACCTCGCTGTCAAACATTTCTCTGTCGAGGGTCAGCTCGAGTTCAAGGCCATCCTCTTTGTTCCCAAGCGGTGAGAAAGTCGTTTTTTCACGCGTTTGCGTAGTTTATTCCTTTCATAGTGCACCGTTTGATCTCTTCGAGTCCAAAAAGAAGCGTAACAACATCAAGCTCTATGTTCGCCGAGTCTTTATCATGGACGATTGCGAGGACCTCATCCCGGAATACCTCAACTTTGTCAAGGGTATCGTCGACTCCGAGGACCTTCCCCTCAACATTTCCCGCGAGACGCTTCAGCAGAACAAGATCCTCAAGGTTATCCGTAAAAACATCGTTAAGAAGTGCATGGATCTTTTCAGCGAGATCGCGGAGGACAAGGACAACTTCAACAAGTTCTATGAAGCCTTTGGCAAAAACTTGAAGCTCGGTATCCATGAGGACGCACAAAACCGTAGCAAGCTTGCTGAGTTCTTACGCTTCTACTCTACCAAGTCTACCGAAGAACAGACCTCACTCAAAGGTTGGTATCTTTTACTGCGGCAACGATCGGTATTGAAGCTTCATAACAGACTATATTACCCGTATGCCGGAGATCCAAAAATCCATTTACTACCTTACTGGAGAATCTCTTGCGGCCGTGAAGGAATCGCCGTTCCTCGAGGTACTCAAGAAGAAGGGCTTCGAAGTTTTGCTCTTGGTTGACCCGATTGACGAGTACGCTATCACGCAACTCAAGGAGTTTGAGGGCAAAAAACTCGTCTGTGTCTCGAAAGAAGGCCTTGAGCTCGAGGAGACCGAGGAAGAGAAAAAGGCGCGTGAGGAGGAAGCCGCCCAGTTCAACGACTTGTGCACGACGATCAAGGAAGCACTCGGTGACAAGGTTGAGAAGGTCGTCGTTTCGAACCGAATCACCGACTCCCCATGTGTTCTTGTTACTGGGCAGTTTGGCTGGTCATCGAACATGGTATGTTGTGGTGAATCTTGATCAGACTATGATCAAACGGTCATTTGCAGGAGCGCATTATGAAAGCCCAGGCACTGCGTGACTCGTCGATGTCATCGTACATGGCATCAAAGAAGACGCTGGAGCTCAACTCACACAATGCGATCATTAAGGAGCTGAAGCGCAAGGTCGCAGAGGACAAGGCGGACAAGTCCGTCCGCGACCTGACATATTTGTTGTTCGAGACGGCACTACTCACATCTGGCTTTTCGCTCGACGACCCTACGTCATTTGCCAAGCGCATCCACCGCATGATCAGCCTGGGACTCGATGTGGATGAGGATGAGCCAATGCCAGAAGTTACGGAGCAAGCTCCCGCGGCTGAGGCGGCCTCTACTTCGGCGATGGAGGAGATTGACTAGTGAGAGAATCGTATTGCAACTATCTGTATCATTACATTAGCATTGTCACACGTATTTTTCATTCGGGCAAAAATATAGTTTTTTTGACTCTCCGCATTGTTCTCACGTGTCAGACCGTGGTGGCATTGGTAGAGTCATAATTCCAAAAGAAGCAACCGTCGTAGCCTTGCGGCATCCGCCCGCACCTTGGATTGTCCCCACCCCCTTTCAGCATGATTCGACCCTCTCTTTAATAGTCTCTGTATCATTATATTGTCTTTCAACAATGCCCGCCATCATCGCACCAGCACCGCGTCTCCCACAGGACACCCAACTCTTGCCTCCACCCCGCCTCTTGTCTCCCTTCAGACTCCACGAGCCACCCTACATCGTAAGTGCCCCTCCCCCCCTCTGCGCGCACTCCCTCTGACGCTCGGCAACAGAATTCCAAGTCTCCCACTCCATGTGCACCACCACACAAGAGACGTGCCCCTTCCCGTCTCTCCGCACGCTCTACTAGGCGCCGTCGTCACTCACAACGCCTCGACTGCCCGTTCGATGCATTTGTGCGGCCGTCCCTATTCGATCAGCTCCCTTGGATCTCTTCACTCGAGCTGCCCAGTCCGGCTACCTGTGATCTCGCAGACCTTTCTCAGCTGCCCGTCCACGAGTTTCCTGTCGCGTTCTCGGACAGCATTCCTGCTTCTGGGCCTGTGCGGCGCAGAAAAACATCTCTGCGCTCGAGTCCCCTTGGAACTGGCCATGGGTCTCCCCCTGGCGATCTCCCCACTCGGCAGCAATTACCGATTCGCCGGTCGACGGATCCCCTTCCAGATCCCCCAAGGACACCGCCCCCTCATGTCCTGTTTGATCCAAGCAGAGTCACATTTCACAATCTCATGCCCGTCTTTCCACGCGGCATCAATCCCAGCACACCATTCTGAGCGATCATTTCTGTTTAATCCGTCTGCCTATTTTCCACTCGTCACTTCCATCTTATCGGCATATAATCAGACGCTTACCCATCTGACGCAGTTAATCGCGAGCGTCGACTCGCTATCTACAGGTCAACTAACGTCATCTCAACTCCACGATGTAGTTCTAACGAGACTTATTTCCATCCACTTCGTGTTTATTTACCACTCCATCACGGACTATGCTTGCGACTTGGAGAAGTGATGTCTTTCGTACATGCTTGCATTCTCGTTCTTTCATTACACATTTGCACCAGTCTTACACGATTCGCATTCCCGAGTATGACATTCACTCAACCTGTTTTACCATGTCCTCTTCTTCACTACCAGATTATGTACTTGCACTGTAAGCCGTTCCGTACAATCGAGATGTCCGGGTACCAAGGTGTATCTATACAGTTCTGACCTAATATCTTCCCACACATCCTTAGTATCTGATTGAATTCCTCATCCACCCAATCTCACGATACTCGCAATGGAAAACGACCAGGTATGCATTGTGCGCGATTCATCGAGCGACTGACGGAGTCCCTTTCAGGGCGTTCTTGTCGATCTCTACGTCCCCCGCAAGTGTGCGGCCACTAGTAAGTATTTCGAAAATAATGCGTGCTTGGTGACGATGTACGCTCCAGACCGCTTGATTACCTCCAAAGACCACGCGTCGGTCCAGATCAACGTCGTTGATGTCGATGCCAACGGCCGTGCGCTGCCGAACTCCTACACCTCATTTGCGCTCTGTGGGCAGGTCCGTTCACAAGGCGAGAGTGATGACTCTCTCAACCGACTAGCGACCAAAGCTGGATGTGAGTATTGCACGATTCTACCTCTTCGTATACTGACGTGATACAGTGCTCCGGAATGTGTGGTCATACCAAAAGTAACAGCCTGTCTTCGACGATCGTGTTTACCGTAATCCAAACGTTTGTCTTGTCCGAGTCAGCCTGTGTGAGGAGCATTTCCACGAACGGTTTCCTTCTGTATAGTGCACCACAAGTTCAACAGTACGCGAAAGCATGCGTGGTGGCAATCTTCCTCTTTCTGAATTTATCCTTTCTGTCATCTCTTAAGTCTGAATACTTCTCCATTACCTCCATGTGAGTCGACCCCCTCTCCGACAGTCAGATTCCACGGTCGAAATATAGCGAACATCCGGCGACGACAACACGGTCTCAGACGAGGAGAGTACGTACAGGCTCCTCTACAGCAAGTCCAAGGTCTACGTCAAACCCACCGCCTATGCGGAGGACAACATTCCTGGTTTTGTAGCGCTCGTCAAACGTGTACGTACCCATAGTTCCTATTAAACACACCTTAACATGGCTCGTAGGAGGCAGTCAATCCTACTTATTTGCTCGCATGGATACCAGAGACCCTCTTGAACGAAAAAGGGGCAGAGGAATGGGGCAAGTTCGTCAAGACCGAAGAAAGGGCTATCTCGGACGAAGGCGAAGGTTAACATTGATCTTTAATTTCATCCTCTATTTTTGTCTCACCACCCGTAGTAGACGCAGTCCTTATCGACCTACCAACTCAGCGACCACAGTCGTATGCATTCTCCGTTCCTTTAACATCCATATATTCCCTCTTGTTCATCCACCGACTCTGTCGTCATGGTGTGAGTGACGCGAGACTTTTTTTTTCATCTCCCCCCTTTTGTCGAATATTTGAATAGACGGTACCATGGGCATTAATCTCATCAATGGATCCATGTTACCAACATTGCATTTTCGCAACGATGAATCATTATCGATATCCCATCCGTTCGCGCACACATAATCGACGGGACTCTTCTAACGCATACCCACCGCCCGCTTCTATTTCAGGGTCCGCTACACGTACATCCGTGTCGGGGAGAAGAACTCATCACGTTTACGATATTATGCCCCCCCGTATCCTTGTCATTGTCAAACGTGACCCCAAATTTGTTAATTCTGTTGCTCTTCAGTCCCTCATTCATCTCCTCTTGCAACAATGTTCAATCTCCCTTCTTTACTCTGAACTGCACCCAGGTGCAGATCCCTTTGCTGCCCATGCTATTGATTCTGCCATTTCCTCCACCTGTTTCCATGTACTAGACCTACTCCATTACAAGGGCCTTTGGGCTATCATCAATTGTATCCCCATCAACATCTTATGACCCATCCCAATCCCTCTTGTCCATTCTCTCAATCCTGGGAAGAGTGATGTGAATACAATGACCTTGACATTCCCATACTCCAACCCCCATGTCCATGAATTATAATCCCTCCACAAAGGTCCCTGTCTTCCACCATTGCTGCTTTCCCTAGTTGCTCTCTCTCCAGGACCTACCATTTCCATACTCCTACTGTCAGATCTCCTTCCCTCACTCACATGGACTTGAGCAGCAGCCCATTGCATCACTGCCCTATGACCTGCCATGACCACCATCACTTTGTTCCTTGAACATGTGGAAGTAAATGACTTTAGCTAGTTCTACACAATCCAAGCATACATAGAAACCAGCAGCCACTCTTATGAATGAGATCCTTTTCACCCCTGGGCAAGGTTGCCTCTAACTCTATAAGTCCTCAACTCCACTTGTGACAAAGCTGCTTTTTTCATCATCATCAAGATCAAGGCTGTTGCTATTGTTGTCTGTGAGCAGCTTCAAGTTCTCATTTGACTCATTCACTGATTTTCATGCTTAGTAACACTGCCATCTATGTGATGATAAGATGGATCTTCTTCACAAATACAATTGTAGTGCATGGGAGAAGATGGCAGTAAAGGATCAGAAGGGAAAGAAGCAAATTGATTGAGAGTAGTGAGAGAAGTCAGTGGATGATGCTGATTAGATCTGGGTAGACCAATATAGCAAGGGTCAAGAGGAATGATGTGAGTATCATAAGATGTCCTTAGAATAAGACAAGAATCTTGATTATAGTTTTGCTGACCAGTGTATCTCTGGATACAACCACAAGGAGTGGGAATAGAGAGCTTTGAACATAATGATGATTAGAAGTCAAAAAGAAATACATAAAATATGATGCAAGCATTGGCCATTAGCCACAAAGACACTGCAAAAGTTAGATTCTGATGACCCAGAAGAGCACATAGGGTAGTCAAAGCAAAAGCCATAATCCAAAGCATACCAAAAATCAACTCATTCTTGATACACAAAGCAGATACAGTGACTTCAAAAAGTATTACAATGTTTGGTACTTTTGTAGTGTAGCTAAAATAGAAGTTGCTAGTGTGGGAATACAGTATATCTATAAAGCCTTAATATTGCTGGAATTTTTGTTATATAATCCACTTACTGTAAGTATTGTGGCATACCATGTGAGTGGGTTCTATGTGATGAACATCATTATCCCAGACCACTTTCTGCTTCCCTCTTCACTAGTACAACCAAACACTATTTGAATCACTCATCAGTATTGCATCACTCTCTTTACTGTCTTCTGTTTTGAAGACACAAAATACATCCCCAGCATGTTATGTTTGAAGGGAATGTAGACTCAGATAGATCAAGGGGTTCAAGGGTTCAGAGGAGATACCAGCTCAAGAGTGCTGGTTCAAGAGGCCACAAGGAATCAAGGAAACCAAAGGAATCAAAGGTGGGCTTGTATTTAGGAAGTACTGAGTAAGACTAGCTTGGGAAATACATGAGAGATATCAAGGGTTTATATACTAAAGTAGTGAGTTGAGGGGAGGTCTGGGAGCTACTTTAGGGCAGACAAGGATGAGTCATAGCAAGTCAGAAGTATCATAAAAGAAATGAGTCATTGGGCTGATGAGTCAAGAAAGATGAGTAGCTATTAGAATGTTCCAGAAAAAAAGAGAAAGGAAAGAAAAAGATATGCTTGAGTAGAACTCAAACCCATGATCAAGGCTTGGTACAGATGAATCATAACACAGCATGCTCTCCCTAACATCACATGCATCATGCACCATGCTGTGCAGAACACCCTGTCTCCTCCCTTTGCAAAGTCCCATCTGACATACCACAAAACTGGTCAAATGTAGTTTGGCCTTGAGCCTCAAGAAATTTCAGTAGTGCTATATCATGAAGTGAGCAATAAGAATCAACATTCCAAGTAGTTGTGTTCAAGCAATAAGCAATAAAAATGAATGTGTTTCCAGGATATAGTTAGGCCAATGTTGCACTTGTCATATGTACAGTCCACTGTTTCGAGACTCTGCACTGAAGATTTTCCCGGACCAGTAGCTGCCAAGTGATTTTAAAGTTGGGCCGATGATGCCGGCGTTTAGGACAACACGATTGTCTTTTGTATACATACATGGACTATTAAAAAGGCGCTGGGGATGAAAACCATCGGTCCATCCTTCAAACAAAAACAAGAAGCGTACATACAATGTACATGTAGAGTATGGGGTGGGGGTAACACTAACGAGAGCTGATAGACGAGTTCACGGATATAGAGCGACGGTGGAGATGATGGGGATCCAATGCGGCGATCTACTGGAAAGACGATGTTGAGTATTCTCAAATCAATCACGTCCACCACCAATACGTTTAGCGAAATTCAAAAGAGGAGCTCGAGCGTTCAGGGACGTGGCTTAATGATAATTGTTGATATCTGGAGTGCGCTCAGTAGATGTCGTACAAAAGTAAAGGGACATCACGCACGGTTCAGAATTTTGGTGGAAATAGAAGCCACTCATCGTAGCGGCCGGCGGTGGAGAACGGGGGCCAATGGAGGATCCACGCCCTCCTCGTCGGACGCTAGAGTCTCTACGACGACGACCAATGGGAATTGATTCCAACTTACCCGGAGAGGGGGAGGTGAGCAAATCGCCCTCTCCGCACTCGTCCGGACAGAGGGAAAATGGCTGGGTGACGGAGCGTATATTGGATCCTGGAGATTGGGGATTGAAGTCCACACAAACATAGTAGAAACCTGTTAAAGATGATGTGGATGCTTGAGGCATGACAGCGCAGATGACATACCGGCGAAGCTTGCGCCATTGATGTCTTGTACCCTATGGTCCGGGAGGAGGAATCTCTCCTTCCACCGCATGAACACAGCCCCCCGGTCGCGATCAGGCATAGTTAGATGCGGTCTCCTGAGTTCATTCTTAACGTGGCGGAAAGCGGGGAAACGTTGCCAATGGACCATGTCTTCCTGCTCATTCGCGCCCCACTTCTGGGTCAGAAATCCGTAACGGCTGCCAATTATTTCAGCGTCGAAGTACGTTGTCAACTCGGGCCAATCGTCGGTGAGTCCACGTATGCGGAGATACCCGCAGAGAAAGGAGGAGGTGAAATCGACATCCTTGTGCTCGTGAGCGATGATGGCGGATGACACAAGGAGAACGTACGACAATGGTGACGTTGACCTCGTAGCTGTTCCTACCGCTCTTCTGAGTTCCCTGGAAGGTCGCGCCAGGATAGAGGCAATGATGACGTTGGGCGCGAACACGAAGATGGGTTATGTCGGTCATTGGATCGAGGATGGGTGCAGGTGCGGGAGGTCTTTGAGGACGGCCACGGGAGGGGACACGAGGGGGCGATTTAGCAGTGGAGAGAACGTGGGACGGAAGACGCAGCGGAACATCCATGTCGATGTCATCGTCGAACACGGCGTCTGGTTGAGGGTAGGCGGAGAGTGACTTTACAGCAGGCATGACTGAAAAAGAGGGCACGAGCGATACTTAGGTGTCTGTGCGTATCGGTCACGTGCTTCTCTCCCCCTTTATCATATACCAACGTGAGCGAAAACAGAAGAAAATACATCGTAAGTCACAAAGTCTGTGCGGCGTTTACAGACCCAAAGGGATACCAGCGACTCCGTCTTTTTTCAATTCTGCGGAATGTCTCATTTTGTTGGATACAACTGCAAAGGAATTCCGTGCACGTTCTCGATGCTTTTGCTGAGTCAGGTATCAAATTACTTGCGTCCTGGCCACAAGAACAGCTTTTGAACGAACGTCATGAGGTACTCTTCTCTTGAAAAGGTGGTTCGCTGACACAAAAGGGCTTTCTCGGGGACGTACTAAAGCTGAGACACTTCATAACAATATCTTTCCCTAAACATGCTTTCTGCTATTCGTCATCCATACTTTCACTTGCTTGTAGAGAACATATGATTCATGCTTGCTGAATGTAATCGCAACAAAAAGATGCTGGACTATTGCAGTTGGAAAAAGAGCTGGATGGTGAATGAAAGGAAGAGGAACATTGTATGAGTGATACAAGACCACGGATCACAGTCGTATGGAGCACATGTAAAGATGCATTATCGTAGTCAGAGCTCGTCATCTTCTTCGGGTAGAGGGACAGCCTCAGCCTGAAATTTCAAGTCAGGTACATGCGGAAGAGTGCGGATTGAAGACGACTCACCTTCTTTAACTCTTCTTCGTATTGTTTAATCAGTGCGGCATCCAGTGCAACTTCAGCAGGAGCTAGAGCCGGAGCGGCAACAAATTCGAGTGCAGGATTCCTACAGGGCATGGTATTAATTCTGATTAATGGAAATTACAGTGATACAACAACTTACCCGACCAGCTTCCTTGCTAGCCACAGGAAAGGCTTCTCGAAGTTGTAGTTCGACTTGGCAGAGATTTCAAAATACTGGAGATTCTTTTTGCGATGGAAGGTAACAGCACCCGTCTTCACTTTGCGTTCCTATGAAGTATGCATATAATATCGACCCTAGAACGGTGAAGTGGTGTGCTCGGCTTACCTTGACATCGACCTTGTTTCCACAAAGAACGATTGGAATGTTCTCGCAGACACGCTCGAGATCACGGTGCCAGTTGGGCACATTCTTGTAAGTGATTCTTGAGGTAACATCAAACATGATGATACCACATTGTCCCTGTATGTAATAACCGTCCCGGAGACCACCGAACTTCTCTTGGCCTGCAGTATCCCAGACGTTGAAGCAGATAGTGCCGAAATTGGTGGAGAATGTCAAGGGATGAACTTCGACACCAAGGGTGGCTGAGAGCAGCGTCAGGAACGTGGACATCAAAGATGAGACGATAGAATTATACCAATATATTTCTTCTCGAATTCACCGGTCAAGTGGCGCTATGTTGACGTGAGGATCAGCACGCGATCTGGTTCAAAAGGTGCCATCGTGGCACGGCTTTACCTTGACAAAGGTGGTCTTTCCGGTACCACCGTCACCAACTAAAATTTTTCGAGGAGGTGGATCGAAATGTTTGAGTGCATGCGGTGTTGAAATGGGACGAGAAGGAAAGAAAGGTAAGGCATCGATCAAGCATAGAGAAAATCAGTACTCCAATATCGTGAGACGCGAAAGTAGAACTCGTACCGAGAACAAGTTTGAAGGTGGGGATATCTGTGCTTGCCATCGCGTGAAATGAGAGTATTCTATGCGGACAGGGAGAAAGGCGAACGGAACGAGGTCAAGAGCAGAAAAAGACGCTGAGATAAAGTTTTCCGTGCCACTGAGGTCTATTGCCGGATTTGGCCATGTCGCTGAGTTGATGCCCAAGACATCTTAGAGACCCCCAGACTCAGAGCGACGACGTTCCAATTGACGCCCTCAGGTGTTTGTGAACTGAATTATGCATGTTGAAATCTGGCACGTTTTACCAGAGCTGAACGGCCTGTGGATGACGCCTGTAACACCCCATGGCCGTACTCAATACTGTTCATTCAGACCGGAAACTGACATGAAGTTCTCGCTGTACACCGGTGAGTCGCTGGCTCGTACATTACACGTGACCGGTGACCCTCATGTCGTCGGCCGGTCGGCACGATCATCTCGTTCAGAAATAGTCATGCTCGCACCCAGTGGGAAGACTGCACCGCGCTTTACTTATCCTTTGGGACGCCGGCCAGGTTTATAACGTTTATCCCCCGATTTTTCCGAGTTCTATCCACCACCATCGTGTTCTCTCGCCACCAGACCATGACTTCTGCCGCGCTCAAGGATATTCCACCGAATGCTGAACCAGGTGCATCTTGGAAGGTGAAAGAGCAACATGTCGTACCGAAAAATCGTCTTGGAATCGTTTTCTTTGGTCTCATGTGTTCCACCTTTCTTGCCGCCCTCGACCAGGTATCTCTAAGTTATCTATCACTATCCTTACCTCACATGACATTGTCGTAGACTATCGTAGCCACCGCTTTACCTACTATCGTGGCTGAGCTAGGCGGGGGAAACAATTATAGTTGGGTCGGGAGGTGAAGTTGGCCCCTCGTGTTGCCGAGTCCAACAAACATACCCTTACTCATGTCTCAGCGCTTACATGCTAGCCTCGGCATCACTGGGACCGCTTTACGCAAAGCTCTCCAATATTTTAGGTTTATACATTATCCATTTTTGCCCATTCTCACTGAACGATTATGGCATCTCTAGGCCGAAAACCTGTGTTGTATGGATGTATCTTTATATTTCTGGTCAGTGTTTTACCTGGTACGATTATCCTAAGTTGTAGATGTGACGTTGCTTCCAGATCGGATCCGCACTGTGTGGTGCCGCCAAGAGCATGACATGGCTCATAATTTGCCGCGCCGTGCAAGGGGTAGGCGGCGGAGGAATCATCCAATTGGTCCAGATCACCATATCGGATATTGTATCTCTCCAGGAGTGGGTGTTTTTACACCTTTTTGCCTGACAAGCTCTTAGGAATCGTTAGCCGAGGGAAATATGGAGGCGCCCTCGGTGCCACTTGGGGTATTGCCAGGTAACCGGTATCATACGGTTGACAGAGCATTACTCATCTTCCGTAGTGTCGTGGGACCACTCCTCGGCGGAGTAAGTTTGCTAGAAGCTAACCACCGTTTCATAACTAACTTTCATGCCCAGGTACTGACGGAGCATGTTTCGTGGAGATGGTATGTCATCCGACTTGTAGCCGAGTTATTCCTGACTTTGTCTCAAAGGTGTTTCTGGATCAACCTGTTGGTGGCTCTTCCCAATTTGATATGATTTTTCTAATCTTTGCAACAGACCGACGGGTGGTTTGGCAGGGGCTCTTCTTTTCTTCTTTTTAAACCTCAACCCCCACCAAGGCAGATCATTCCGTGATCATGCTAAAGAATTTGATTTTGTAGGATTGGTAACTGTTGTTTCCGGTGTAATCTGCATTCTGATAGGGTTCAATTCGAGTGAAACTACCTGTATGCAAAATCCGTCACATACTGATCTGCCCAAAGGCTCATAAACTATTAGGGGAAAGTACGGAAACTATCTCTCTTCTCGTCATCGGAGGCATTTTGCTTGTAGCCTACGCAATAAATGAGATGTACACCAAACGGTCTGCAATAGTTCCTCCGCGGCTTTTCAAGGTTTACATGTTACTTTCCTTTTCTGCACTCTCTTGACCTTTCTAGCAGACGCGTACAACTGGCCTGATTCTAATTTCTGTGTTTTTGCACGCCGTTGTTTTCTTCGGAGGTACGTTGAGTGATTCTTGATAAGAGTCATAAGCCCATTCTTACTTATATTGACGATAGGATCGTAGTGCGTTTTCTCGTCTTGTCGGGTAGACTCTACGCTGAATGTCCTTCAGTTATCTGCCCATGTATTATCAAGGTGCTTTTATTCTGTTTCTTTTCTTGTCGTCATCTAATATCCTGCACAGTTCTTGGCGCATCTCCCACTACCTCTGGGGTGAAGTCAGTCCATTATCTGGGTAATATGTGGAATTTCTCACTCTTATGGCAACAGAATGCTCCCCTATTCCCTCGGAAGTTCCATGCAATCGGCACTTTCAGGTGTGCTTGTATCGCGCACCGGATCGTACCGCCCAATCATGTGGGGCGCTTGGGTCGTGATGACCATTGGGTGGGGCCTCATGATCATGCTGGACAGTACATCTAACATGTAGGCACGACTTTTTTTTGATTTGTGACACTATTTTAGATTTATTTTCCAGTGCTGCCCAGGAAATCTACCCTCTTATTGCGGGCCTCGGGATTGGGTGCCTATTCCAGGCATGTCCATTCTCCTACCACACCATAAGGTTGCTAGACTCATCACCAATAGACGCCACTCATCGCGGTCCAAGCTGCTATGCCTATAAAAGATATGGCTACGAGCACGGGAGCATTCGTCTTCCTGCGGTAAGTGAACTTTGCATGTATCACTGGGGCCCTGAGTTCAATTATATCCTGCAGGACACTCGGTGGTACGATCGGCATCACCATTGGAGAAGCTATCATCTCGAGCACCCTCCAACAAAAGCTCAAAGGCATCACCGATCTTACTATCGACACTTCTGCTGCCTCAATCAACGATAGCATCAGGCAGATTGCATCGATCGCTGTGTGTCATCTCTACACGATTCCAGTTTCTTGACCTCGAATTTCTTTCTGTCTTAGGATGCTACCTTGAGGGCCGAAGTAATGCACGCCTATGCTCGCTCTATCAGTACGATTTGGCTTGTAAACACGCCGTTGTCAGCTTTTGGTCTCATCCTTATTGTCTTCATCCGTGCATATTCGTTACACCGGACTGTCATTCGCGAGGGCACGAAGACCAATGATCCTGAGAAGGGTGGAGACTTAAACAGGACCGGTGATGATGCAGGTTCTAACGTGGTACCACATACCAAAGACGATGCCACAGAACGAAGTCTCGGAGAAACTGCAAAAGAGGAAGGGGAAACAGCGGCGTAAATGCAAGGTTCCGATTATTAGATTCCACATCCTTGGTCTAGAGTGGCCGCAGTTGATCGAGGCTTATTTTTCAGCGATCATTTGAGAATCACTATTACGGTAACTACATAGTATGAACGATTGTTGAATGAATATTGTTACATAGAATCAATCACGTGATTTTTATACAGTCGAGGTTTTCTCAGATTCTTTTGCAGAAATATCGAGTAATGTTTGAATCTACAGAAGCCGGAGGCGTCAGAGAACGCCCTCAGAAAAGGATTCGAACATCTGCAAAACCCGTGGTATCAGAAAAAACTCAGAAATCGTCCAGCGATACCTGCTTATTTGCACCCTTCCGCGCACTTGGACTGGTTACGAATCACGTCCCATTTTACTTGCAGACTCGTTCCCATAAGGGAGCTACGGAGTGTCCACGGATACACTTACTTACGTGCCTTGGCAGTTCTTGGGCGCTTTGGGAGGGCGAGAGAATGACTCTCTTATTCGTTGGTGAGTGGATACTTTGCTGGAATCTAACTCACTCCTCTGAAAATGCCTTTCGTGTCCAGGTCCTGAGGAACCAGACCCGATCTCATGTCTGGTCATGGACAGTGACGCAATCTGGGCAACATCGGGCGTCCATGTCATTAAATATCTTCGGGGAAAAGAGGTGAGGACATTCGTACCATACCCATGACTTGTACCAACAGATGACACAGGTCTCCCGGGTTACTAATCCGCTTGGAACGTCATTGGCGTCCATGATCATATTCGGATCCTTCTTGCTTGTCTTGACGGAGGACGGTGTGCGGATGCTTGTATGGGACGTCTCGCGTGACGGTGAGAATAGCCCCTTTGGAATTGTTCTCTTACAACATTTTACTTCTAGAACCTTCATTCTCTTGTACTATTCAGTTTGATACAGGATTTACCGCAGTCATGCTCATGCATCCTGCGACCTATTTGAACAAAGTACTAGTGGCGAGCGTTGATGGTGACTTGCAATTGTGGAATGTACGGACTCAGTGAGTGCTTTCTCTGCGTATCTATACTATCATTATACATATTGCTCTCAGGTCGTGTATATACAAGTTTGCTAGTTCAAAACTGCTTACCGGCCTGAAAACCATGACGTCTTCTGCAATCACAGCACTGGCGCAATCCCCCGCAATCGACGTCATAGGTGTTGGCTTTGCGTCCGGTGAAGTGTCCGTATATGACATACGCGCCGACGAGAGGTTAATGAGGATGTTCGTGGAGGGCGGCGCGATCAGGGGGTTGTCGTTCCGAAGTGGTCGGTATTCGTTTCCGCGGATCACATTTTCCGTCACTAATTTCAACCCAAGATGGACATCAAGTTCTCGCTACCGTGTCTTCTCACGGACATCTAGCTATCTGGGATTTAAACTCTGGCGGTCGTCTTCTGCATCTCGTTAGGGGTGCACATGATGGTGCCATTAGCACAGTACATTGGGTACCCGGCCAGCCAATTTTGATTACGTCTGGCGAAGATAACTCTGTCAAGGTACGCCCTAACCAATTGGTTTTACAGCCCTTACAGACATTGATCAGCAATGGCTGTTCGACTCGCCAACTGCAGCCCCACGGTTACTCAAGTTCCGTTCGGGACATCGTGCTCCACCCCATCTTATCAGATACTATGGGGAAGACGGCAAGCAGTTGTTGACCGCCTCGGCAGACCGGAGCTTACGTTATACTTCTGTTGCCCGCGATTCAAGATCATTTGAGATGTCTCAAGGTGAGTGCGAGGTTAATTTAGGTGGTCAAAAACGCCGATATCAACTTGCGTAGGCTCTCTTGTCAAGAAGGCTGCGGTGCTTTCCAAATCTTTGGCATCATTGAAGTTTCCCCCCGTCACATCCATCGCTCACTCAACTACGCGATCAAAGGACTGGGATGATGTACTCACGGCCCACACCGACGAACCTTTTGTTCGGTCCTGGACGGTGCTGAATAAACGTCTTGGGAAACATACGTGGAGCCACGTCGACGGTGCCAAACGAAAATCTTCGTCGGGTTCCGTGAAGGTGTGTAATTTCAATTACTCGTATAACGACGATTTAAGTAGCAAACTAGTGCGTTTGCCTTTCTGCATGTGGTAACTTTGGCATTGCAGGCTCGTCGACCGGGGAGATTCATATGTGGAACATGCAATCCGGCTTGAAGCGAAAAACGTTCAAAATTGGGGCCTGTCCTCAAGCAGTTGCAGAACATTCAAACGCTGCTTCTAAACTCAAGGCTAGTGAGCGTTGTATTACAGGTGTTTCCACCGATGCCTTGAATCGTCTCGTTATTGCGAGCACATTGGATGGAACGATCAACGTAAGTCTTGGTGTTGTCTCGTCCGTCGGAAGCATTTATCTCGACCGAGACTAGTTTTTTGATTTTCACACTGCTAAATTGGAGCACACGTTGGTGCTGCGCTCATTTGCCCATTCTATAATTCTCCATCGAAATTCTGGGTTATTGGCTGTTATTTGTGAAGATGCAACAGTGCGTCTCGTGGACATTGAAACAAAACAGGTGGTCAGAGAACTGTCATGTGCCTCGCAAGCTCGAATTTTGGACATTGTAGGATCTCACTTCTGGCACTCCTACCTACTAATAATCTACAGACATTCTCACCTGACTCCCGCTGGATTGTATCGACGTCTCTCGATTCAATAATACGGACATACGACATACCATCTGGTAATTTGATTGACGCGTTCCGTACACCAAGCATTGCTACTAGTATCGCATTTTCACCAACAAATGACTTTTTGGCGACTGCTCATGTGGACAACGTCGGGATATTCTTGTGGGCAAACAGAGCACAATTTACACAAGTCACTCTTCGAACCGTGTCCGAGAAGGATGCTGCAGAGGTTTCGATGCCATCAATGCAAGGAGAGGTTGAAGATGATGGTGTGTCCTGATCCATTGCATCGCATTGTTGCTTATACTAGCTCTCAGCCTTAGAGACGTTAACGGGATTGACAGTGAAGGATAAACCTGTGAATGTCTTCTCCACACCTCCTCAGCTAGATGGAGACCTCGTTACTCTGACATTGCTGCCTCGAGCACGATGGCAAGCATTATTGAATCTTGAAGTCATTCAGGTAAGTGTCTACGTCTTTGCTTGAAATCATCTAGTCATGCGTATACGGAACGCACAGCACCGAAACCAACCAAAGGAACCTCCCAAAAAGCCAGAACAAGCCCCGTTTTTTCTCCCTACATTACCTGGGGTTGATCATCGATTTGCTATCAAAGATAAAAACAAAGATAAAAAGGAAGAGAAGACTGGAAAAAAGACGCGTCTGGATAAGACTACGTCCCAATCTAAGAGTATCCTGCAGACGAAACTGGAAGATTTAAAAAGGAAGGGACATTGTAAGCATGCCAGCTGTATTTTTTGTGGCGTGATGTTTATAATTCTCGTCGCAGCTGATGACGAACTTTTCGACTACATTAAAAGTTTGTCGCCTGCTGCGATTGATGTCGAGTTGCGGTCGCTCGTCGCCTTGGATAATCTACGGCAATTCATACATGCTCTCAAGCAACGCTTGCAGTCGCATAAAGATTTCGAAGCCGTGCAGACGTTGCAAAATGTTTTCCTTCAGATGCATGGGAACATGATCTTAGGCAGCGAAGAGCTATATTCTGAACTGGAAGAGCTATTGAGAATACAGGAAAAAGAGTGTGAGCACGTTCTGGAGATTCTCGCATCATCCCTTGGTACATTGGGCTTCGTACGAGATACAATATAAGATCATGTTAGATAAGCAATCCTTTCTGACTTTGTACATCATGTCCTCCAGTCCCTTTGGTCCCGATGGAAAAGTTTACTGCAAACATATGGAAGAGGCTGTAAAGCGTAAATCGAAAACACCCAAACATCCAGATCGGTGTGATTTACCGGTGTGATTCCGTTGTACAGACCTAACATACATTACTTGATGGAACAGCGATTTTTACTGTTGCAAAAGGCCTCAATCAGATCCAAACAGGTGTAGGTTCTTCGGTAATACTCGTCCCTTGCTTGCATATGCATGCTCAAGGGATTGTGATGTATGTGCGATCCAGTCTGGGCGGATGAGCTCCATTCAACTGGTCACCCTCCAAGTCCACCAGCGGGTGTACCTGCCGCCGAGTCTAGGTCCAGTGAAAGATCAGGCATTAGTTCGACGGCGCACCCTCCATCTACGTCCCACACGCGCTCACCACACCGCACAGCACCAGTCATTCCATCAGAAACACTACGGAGCAGGAGACGCCTAGAGGACATTGAAGCTGGTCTGAGACAACGCAGGGTGGACCTTAGTCCCGTTCACCCTCCCGGTCCATCAAAGGATGCGAGGCCGAAACCTTCTATGTCAACTCCTGACTCTCCGAGTCAAATCATCCCTCAGCCACCTTCACCAGTACCTACCGAAGTTGACGAAATTGAAGAACAACCACAAAGGACTACGAGTTTCCTCGGATTGACTTACAGCCCTGAGGTAAATGCAACTGCTATCAAAGATGAAGGTCAACCATCGACACCCAAAAAACGTCGCGTCTCCTCTGAAGGACCCCCCACAAATGCAGAGCCTCGTGGTGGTGGATTACTACTCACACCACCTCAAACCACGCGACGAGGCGCAGGAGCTGACATGCCCGAGCCCATCTTGCATAGCAGGAAGGGGAAGGAACGTGAAGACGAGCCGCTGGTAGAAGTGGCGCAGGTCGGTCCTGCCAGTGACGTTACTTCTTTTTCCAGTATTCTGATCGGTATCATCTCGGCACAGTATTGTGGCCGGGCACAATATGACCCATTCGTAGGACCACAGGACGATTCGTTGCCCCTTTTCACGGAAGATGCATCTACAATTGCCAGCACATCGCCGACCACTGCGGAAAACATACTTGACTATACCGAGGGAGTAAAGGCTCGGGTGAAGGCACTATCGGAGTACATGGAGTCGTACGAAATTGACCAGGCGGTGAAATTGTTGCAAACGGTCGAGCGGAAGAAACTTCAGTATGAGTACAGGGACAAGTGCCAGAAGAAGCGCATCGAAGAGTTGGTTGCAGAGAATGAGAGGCTTGTTGCCCAAGTCGCGAGATTGGAAGAAGCGTTGGCGATGGTTAGATAAGAATATTGATCACGTGTTGTCGCGTCGCGTAAAAATTGCAGACGTGTCGTTGTAGTCGTCTCATGTTTGGTTTCAGACCTACTCATACTTCCTCTCCCGCAAAGTCTCTTCAAGTCGGTACAGATGCCTCGCGCTCATCTGCGATTTCCAGGTCGGAACTACAAGGTCTATCACCCACAGAGGTCAGCTTCCTCGATTCAGTCATAAGCAGGATCGCCCCGAACGCAACCTCTTTTCTCTCTGGTCTCAAAGCCTACAACGACGAGTTGCACGAACGTGGTCTCGACACTCAGACCGAAACAGTTCACTACGGGAGATTGCTAGAGATCTGCAAACTGAGGGGACCGAGTTGGCAGGCCAAGTGGGATGGGGTGAAGAAGCAGCATGGTTATGGGACTCTGCCACGATGGACTGCTCCTCGAACTAGAACTGCTCCCCAACCCCAACAAACATCATTTTCGAGGCCGACACGTTCTCCAGCCTATCTTGCGGCCCCTGTACGTGATGACGATGACGACGTATTCACTCTCCACTCGCATCAAGACCGCGATGAAAGCGAAAGTACTCAGGATACGGAAAGGGCAGAAGAAGATCGAGAAGAATGGTCATCCGACACGGAACGTAACGATGAACCCACCCGTTTTGGTGGACCCCGTCAACCACAGCATACGTCACATACAAGACCATTGAATCCTCCACCTTTTCGCGTAGTCAACCCCATTTTACCTCCAAGTCTTACTCATCCGGAAACCCCTCGACCCAATAACGTCCATCAGGAAACGATTCAACCTGTCCCTGCTTGGGGGGATACCTCGGACACCACGGATAGCGTGATGCTATCACCCTCGAATACCCCTCCTTCTTATCGAGCTGCAGTTCGCGCACGACCCACCTCCAGGGTAGCAGTAACCGACTCCCGAAAGTATCCAGTCCCTCGTCCTCCTTCGCCAATCAAATTACCCAAGCCCGAACCTCGAGTTCAGTCGACGATACCCCAATCTCGTGAACGCAAGGGTAGCGTGATAAATGAAGAAGACGCGTGGAAGAAAATCAAAATGGCACGAGATGAAGAAGACGCGGGTAAGTTCCGCGACGACAAGCTTCTAGAACGCTGTTGGGAGATATGGTTGCTCGGCTACCAATGGTTGATTGTGCGGAACTTCCTTTAATCGATCGTTTCAAATCAAATAATATAATGGATGTTTTACAGACGACAAATCAACAGGTTGCTGAGGCTCGAGACAAGGTTGTCCTTGGTTCTGCCATCCGACGATGGCGTAATACCACGGCTTCGGTCACGGAAAAATACAAGCATGCTGCTACCTTTGCCAATACTCGCTGTTTGCGTGCGGCCCTGACGTTATGGAAGGTTAAACTAAAAGAGAAAAGACAGGTTGTCTGGCGGAATGACATGCGAGCTAAAATGAAGACTATTCGCGAAAAGCGTGATCTAAAGATCCAGAAAGATGCCTGGGCAAAGTGGCGACAGTCCTTCTGTTCACATCTGTCAGAGTTGAAGTATAATGAACGCATTATCCTGCGTTTTTTCCTGCGATGGAAGTCAAGCCTGTCCAGATTCGAATCTCTTGAAATGGTCGCAGATCGGTTCTACCACAGAACGACATGTAGCGCAGTAGTCCAGACCTGGAAACGTTGGAAGCGAGCCCTCACAATCGTATATGCCGAAAAGACGGTTTCAGCCAAGATTAGTCTTCGGGTCGGCCGTGAAACTGTGGAGGTGTGGAAGAAGTATACGTGCGTCTATTCCCAAAACATTTTTTTGGATTCTAGAAAGCAATCTGCCTGCGTAGTCGCGACCGACAAATGGCCATTAGTTTTTATGATGTTTATGTGATGAAGCAAGGTATCAGATCTTGGAAAACAGCACGGGATCGGATACGTGTAAGTATTCAGATTTTGTTCACGGAAGTAGCAATTTATCTTTATTGTAGGGAATGGAAAGGAGAGCGGATAAGCATCTTGCTAGACAGGATGATGTACTCGTCAGAGCGGTTACAAGAGTATGGAAGGCCCGTGAGCGCGGTAAACTCCTTGAGAGAGTCAGGGCGTTGCGCCTCGTCAAAGATACTTGGTCGGTGTGGAGAGAACACATACGCCAGTATCGCCGGTTGGAAGGTGAAGCAAAATCTCTGGACACTATCCATGTGATCCTGACTGTGTCTAGATTGCGCGCTGGCCTTTGGCATGCGAGCCAATTCATCCGCACTGTCGTCGGCTCTTGAAACTTGGCGCCGAGTATATATCATCTATCAGAATCGCCGGACCTTCGCGATTCAACGTCACCTGGCTCGAACACAGTACGATGCACTCCTAAAGTGGAGAGTTCAACTACGTGCGAGGCTAAAGCTACTTAAACATGCAAAGATCGTCGAAAGATTCATCGTACAACGGCGGACATTAAATGTATGGAAATCCAAGCTCGCGGAAAAGAGGCGGCAAAACAAACTCATGGCTCTAGAAACACGCATGCTTGAAAATTACATGAGGTGTAAGTCGCTTGATAAGGTTAGTCTATTTGGACGTTCTGATTAACTTTGTTCAGTGTGGAAGACAAAAGCAAGCCGAAGGCGTTGGCACCGCATGGCTGAAGAGCAGATCATTGCTCGTGTCAACATGGTGCGTCTTGCAGACAGGCAGGAAGGCTATGAGACCTCTGACCTTGTCTAAAGCGAATGCTAACTGATGCATTGAGCCGCTGGACAAATCATGTCATCGAGATTAAGCTTCGAGAGCTCGAGGTTCGCCAAAAATACTCACAAACGGTGCTAAAGTAAAACACGGATTCTTGTGGGTACAGCACATGTCTAACCGTTGTCTATTAGATCCACCTTCAGAAAATGGAAAAACATATGCTTGAGGCACGTCGAAGACCTCAGTCTTATGGAAAGTCACCTTGATATCAAGCGAGCGGGTAGATTCCTCTTCCTTGAGATGCAGAACCGATTTCGCTAAATGCTCCCCCAGAAAGCATGCGGCGTATGTTCCACAAGTGGTTGGGCGTAGCTCGTGCTCGGAGACATAAGCGAATCCTCTTGCAGGAGAGACAATCCGAGTTTGATCACGCAGCCATGCAAGTTGCGTGGAACAAGTGGAGAGAAAAATACGTGGAAGAAAAGCTGCATCCAATAGTGAGTTTTTAGTGTGCACACCGGTCCAACGGTAACCTGAAGGGTTGACTATGTTGTGTAGGTCCATCAGGTAGCGCAACAATGTCAAAAGAATCTCCTTTTCCGAGCCTTCGGGATTTGGCGTTCAAAAACGAGGGTGAGTGATCGGGTCATGCTGAAATTGCTCATTTACCAATGCACCCTTTCGTCAAGTCTCTCCCTGCGATACGCTTTCGTGCAATTCGAGCAAAGACAAAGGTGTGGGAAATTTGGCGAGCTGCCATGCCTCAAGCTCTCCAAGTCAAGAAAGCACGTGAAATTCATGCCACAGCCGTTCTTTGTACGTTCGAGACTCATAAAAGCCTCAGTCCGCTGATGAATTTGGGTAGCGCGAGCGTTTGGAAAGTGGAGTCGAACCTACAAAACGAAGCGTCACTTGAAAGAAATTGCGTAAGTGATCTAGCTGCGAATTGCCGAGCTAGGGCGATCATTAACTGTTGTCAGTCGCGCCCGGTATTTACGCTTGCCGGCCATGACCAATGTCCCAATTGTGGCCATGCACAAGCCCACCAGTCAATTGGCACTAAAGGCTGCGAGGAATGTATACCCGCAGCGAAATGCGGATGTCGAAACCGAAACAGAGGAATCCGATGCGGGTCCAACTAGCCGTTCCAATGGGCTGACATCAAAGCCTGGCATCATTAGCTTGCTGTCTAGCCGACCGCGTGTAGAACCAGTCGCTCGTCCTCGTCCAAAATCGTCCATCCGAAGACAGGACCCGAGCCCTGCTCGTTCCAAATCATCTGCGCGGGCAACTGACGAACCTCCACGATCTCCACGGCCACGCTTTACTACACGACGCGATGTGAGCCCAGCACGTTCCAAGGTGTCCTACCGTGATCCAAGTCCGACAAGGAGTGTTGCTCCAACACAAAGCGAGCCGGAACGGAGTCGGTTGTGGCAAGAGCTAAGACAAGCACGAATGCGGTCTCGGCCACCCACTGACAAGTCACGATCGCCTGAACCACCACCCTGAAAGTTGCCACGTACATGTCATTTCAGCCAGTGGCATGCGGCTGAGCTGATGCTAAAAAGAATTGTGAAAGGCTGATACGAACATAAATACCGGCTGAGCTGGTAGTATATTTGTACGATAGGTCTAAATCTATTAAACATGCGGTTTCTTGGACACGCCTGCAAAGTTGTTATCGTCCAATTTGGGGAATGCAAACAGCCGAACATGTGGCGAATGAAGAAAAAAAACGTCCGGTGTGTTGGGACAGACCACATGGATCAATGCAAGGCGGCGTGTAGGCGCGTCCCTTGGACGATCGACTAGTAGGCTACGGACTGATCGACATGCGTGAGACAAGAACATACACGAGGTACATTGAATTGCACTGGCACTACTGAGGGCGGAGAATATATATGCTATCGCAAGGAGGTTCCATCGATGGCATTGTGGGTGCAAATAGGGCTCAGGCGTCATGAATTCTGGTAGTACTGCCAGCCGACCCAGTTCGCAATAACAAAGTACGAGCTGGTAGGTATGATTAGCAATGCAAAGTATTTGTAGTGCGTGTCGCGGGTCAGGACATCAAGGAACTGGCGATGCTGATACGTCAGGCGACCACGAATGATGACGGGCGAAACGTACAGGAATGGGGAGGAACGCGCTAAAGAGGACGGCATAGCTCGCCAGCAGGAAAAAGAGGCAAGTAAGAGCAATGGCGAGGGACGACATGTGTTGGCTTGGTCGTCGGTGCGTGTCTGTCCTAATGTCGTAATCCCGGACACTCGCCTCGATCGTCACTTTTTTACACAGCTCACTTTATTCAAACAACGATCTAGTACTACAGCGTGACGAATCAAGTTGTATTCAACAACTGAGTGCGGGCGTGGTGTTACAAAAATTAGACAGATATAACCTGGAATTGGGCATATGGTGACAGCAACAACTGATAAATGATGGAATGCATGAGTAGTACAGACATTGAGGGGTCATCATCCGTGAGACGTCAAAAAGAGCAGTTGTTAAACGTAGACAAAGAAGAAACGAATCCCAAAGGTCGAACAAAAAGATGGAAAAAAAAAGCCGAGCGAAAACAAACCGCAGGATACTCAGGCACTCAGCTTGGGGCGTTTTTCGAGATTCCTCTCGGTCAATCCACAGTACCTCTTCCTTGAAAAATTTTCCGAGTCAGAATGATCGAGGTCTGACCGTGAGTTGGAGACAGGAAAATATTCGGGACGACCATCATCTGTGCTATGTATCATCCTGTGAGAGGATAGCTCATACAAACTAAGCCCGTTTTCATCGACATGGGGTGAGTCGAAAAGCTGCGGGAGGGTTATCATTGACGGCGGGGAAATAGGCTGCATGTCCGAGGAAGACACACTCTCCTGGTCCGGTGTCAAACGAGGATTGTCAGCAAGAAACAAACTATAATGGTGCGTTGGCTCGTCAGAAGGATCGACCTTCAGAGCGCCGGAGCTGCCATAAGATGAAACGGAATCTGCGACACTTATCCTCCTCTTTTTCTTGGGACGGCGACCGATCGGCGATTCAGCGGAGGCGGTGATTGCAGGGACATGAGAGTATTCCATTGCTTGAAAAGTAGGCATGTAAATGGGCGCGGTAGGGACGCCCTGAGGGGGGCCAGGGCCAGCGTCCTTATCGCTGTTGGTAGAACCAAACGGGTCCAGACTGGAGTGTTTGCCGCGAAGAAAGGGGCTAAGTCCAGTACGCTTCTTGACCTCCTCAATGACGATATCTAGGCCCTTGCCAGTAACACTTGGGCAACCTTCGGTGGAATAAATTTCTGTTTCGTCAGTGCCATCCAAAAGAACGCCGCCGGCGTTGATGCGCTTCTGTAACGCCACCGCGACGGCGTGGAGACGCTCATCATGCGAGGCGAGGACGGAGATGCCCTCAGAACGGCGTGCCCAATAAGAAAATTGTGTGTTGGACCAACCGGAAAGCACGAGGATGGTAGAGCGTGTAAGGGTGACGGAACCTGACGGACAGTGTGGATACAGATGGGTCAATGACTTGAGGGGATTGTACGGATGGCTGCGTAATTATATGGTAAGCATGATCCAACCGCGGGAGCACGCTAACAGAGCACATCAAAGCATGAAAGGACGTACGGGACATAGGTTCGCAACACTTCCTTGACGACCTCGACCTTTACGAGGAAGTCGATTGCAGTGGCACCGGGGGGAGGACTGGCATCATCACTGGAATTTTTGCCTTTGACGCGGATTTTCGACTTGATCGGACCCAGACGCCGTTCAAAAAGTCGGGCAGAGAAGGTATTCCATTTTGGCTCGCCAAGCTGATCGCGAAGAAAAACGGCCGCGTAAGGATCTACCTGAGTAGGAGAACCAGCGACTGTGCGCTTAATCGCGGAGCGATTCTGGAAGGTAAATTAGTAGGTAAAACGAAATAAAACCTGGGATGCTCACCTCGACCTCAGCCTTGCAAAGGTCAGTAGGATTAGACTGCACGATGGGCGGTAGGAGGGTATGCACGAGTCCGGAATTCTTGGAAGGGGGCGAGGACACTGCAAAAGGGGGTGACCCGTGAACAGCGGGACAAGGGAGGCCATGCGAGGGAGGATGATATGTGTGAGGGGGTTGTACTGGGTGCAAGCGTGGGTCTCGAGGCGGGGGAGCGCCGTGGAGGCCAAGGTCGTGAGTCGTGTGGACATGTTTCGGAGACAAGTGTGGGCTGTCGTGGACAAAGGCAGAGCTGGAATCGTCGTTGAGAGTAAAATGCAAGTCAGGATGCGGGTGATAGGGATATGGGGGGAGAGGGGGAGAGAAGGGGCTGCAGTCGGAAAAGGGGCTATAATACACGGCAGAGTCTTGAATAGATAATACAGAGACGGTGTCGGCGGCGGTGTGGGGGAAAGGGGGTACGTGAAGGTCATTGGGATCCGCGAGGAGTATTGCGGGGCCGTCGATGAGGGAGACGGGGGCGGAGGGCATGTCGTCGGGGACGACGAAGAGCAGGAAGGTGGAGGAGGAGGAGAGGAGGAGTAGGAGGAAGAGGATGTGGAGGGGAATAATGAACGCTGTCATATTTATTATAAGGGCCGATCGCAATATATTGCGTGAGAAAGAATCACCAATTATATACTAGGATGAGTCGGGGTAAGCCTTGAAGCCTCGTGGACGCCGTCAACGACAACGACGACGATATGGACGCGACCAAGTGCTCAATCGAAGAGCCTCGCTCAGAACAGCCAGCACGATACAGGCTTGATGCATCCCCCACTCATCTATCTCCGTCGCTGCCCGAGATCCCTAAAGCGGACCTCGACCTGACGTCCTCGTTGGACAACATCTTGGGCACAGAACCTCCGCAGTAAGTCCCTGCTCGCCTCTGTGATGTACGAGCACAGGTACGATCGGTCACCGTCATCCCAGTGCTGAGCGAGTGCAGAAACGGGCGAGTAACGTGTTGAAACTGACGCAGGAGAACGAAAAGTTGAAGGAGGAGCTGAGAGCGATGACTGCGCGACTCGAGGCCGCTGAACGGCGCCGTCAGGAAATTGCCAACCGCCAGCTGCAGACCTCTGTCGCAGAGCCAGTTCGATCTCTGGGCAGTTCTTGATGTCCGTTTATTACCGTCTCATATGACACGTTCTGGCTATCCTACCTATGTTGTCGTTTACCCTCCCACGTCAGCGGATTGCACGGAGTCCCCATATCTAGCACCCAAACCTTAATCGAGAGATTAAATACCATTCCTTTTAAAATATTCCTCGTCTCCAACCGCCACCATCATGTCTCGCAGGCTTTCTTCCACCCTCGAAATGACCTCCACCAAACAGCCTTCCTCTCGCAGGGGCTCAGAGCGTCGTCTCCCCGATAGGCGTGGCTCTGGCTATTCGTCTGGCTTCTCTTCCAGAAGGCCTTCCATCGATCCATCCAGGCTGGTCCCGATGGACAAGTAGTCTCTCTCCATATGTAAACGTGCTCTCGCTTATCCTTCCCAGAGTTACCCATGTTGGCGGCACAGATGATTTCAACGTCGTCTTTATTGGTGCCGGTAACATCATGTTTGGTTAGTCGTTTCCAACTCCTCGTCCACACCTCTTTACTCCCCCACTCAGGCTCGGACGAGGGTCCATGGAACCACTCTTTCCGCTTTGAACAGTGAGTACCCTCACCTTTCTCCCCCTCTGACGCTTATTCCCTTTTCAGCAAGCTTGGCCTCCGTCTCAAGGTCGTCGCAATTGTTGATCCCGCTACCGAGCGTGCCATGTCAGTTCTTCAGAAAAAATGCGACTCTTTTGTCGTCTCTGCCTATCAAAATACCCGCGTCTACAAAACGCTCGACGATTTCGTCAAGAACATGACGCCAAAGGAACGCCCACGCGCGTTCGTCATTGGGTCGCCCCCCATGTTTCGAGGCACCCTCCAACCAGGCCGTGATATCGAGATGCAGATCCAGAAGCACTTCCCCGGCGTTGCCATGTTCATTGAGAAGCCCATCGCGACTGGTGATAAGACGGAGATCGAGGAATCATTCAAGGTAGCCAAATTCATCTCCGAAGGTGGCGCCATTGTCTCTGTCGGGTGAGGCATCATCTTCCCTTGCTTGCGTACCTTCGGACCAACCTGTGTGCAGGTACATGCTGAGGTACCTCAAGGCTACTCAAAAGATGAAACAAATAATCGAGGAAAACAACCTCGTCGTGATGGCCACGATCGCACGCTATGCCTGTGCTTATGAGGCGATCGCTAAGCAGGATTGGTGGGACAAGTCGAAGAGGTTGGTGTGCTTTACGAGCATTTGTTTTAGTCTCACATCTATTCGTTTAGTGCTGGGCCTATTGTCGAGCAGGGCACTCACTTTTGTGACCTCTCTCGCTACTTTGGTGGTGAGGTCGATATTTCTTCCGTGACCGCTCACTCGCTTGAGTGGGACGAAAACGCTGGCGCCCTGTCCAAGATGTCCATTGACGAGAGTAAGATTGCCCCTGAGAACAGGATCCCGCGTGTCACCTCTGCCACTTGGTACGATGCCTCCCTCTGGACCCATGCGGTCAATCGTACTCTGCCCGCCTCATAAACGACGCAGGAAATACGATTCAGGGGCGGTGGGCTCCTTCACCCACGTCGCTACCCTTCAGGGCCGCAATTACAGCTGCGAGTTGGAAGTCCATGCCGACGGATTCTGCCTCAAGTCAGTGTGCATCAATGGAAACGAGATTAAATTACTTAGATTATGCTCACAGACTGGTTAACCCGTACGTACAACCCGTCCTCTATGTCCGCAAGCCTGGAGACGACCACGAACAAGTCTTTAACTTCCCTGATGACGATCCATTCTTTTCTGAGGTACGTACTCACCTGTCTGCTTGTTTCAGCCACTGGAATGTGTCATGCCAGGTTTCAAACTGGATCGATGTTATTGAGGATATCGAAGAGGATCCTGATGCCGCTCAGATTTTGAGCTCTTACGAAGGTGCTTATTGTTGGGTCTGTCGCGTTCTCTGATGACTTAGAAAATCATAGATGCCTGCAAGACTTACCAGTTTACTTGGGCTATCCGTGAGGCCAGCGAACGTTCCCGTGCGCAGAGATCCGCTGCTGTAAAGTCCGCTGTCACCGTGATTGAAGAAACTATTACTGAGGAGGAGTAAACGAAAACATTAGCTGGTAACCTTATACGATTAACGTAGAACAGAACGCACAAGCACGGATGTCTTGTTATGTAAAACGTTGAACAACGGACGATTAGTACTGTATGTTAAACACGACCGTGCTAAGACCATAGTACACATCGGGCCATCTTCTGTGTGCTTGTAAACGTGACCATGTGGCAACGTACACATTCAATGTTGTGCTCCACTCTGAAGCGGCCGATTGGTTGGGGAGGGTGATCGTAACCTTAAGAAAATCTATGACGACATTCGGGCGTGCGAAGCACCATGCATGCTCCAGCTCACCACCTGGGACGGATGAGCCTGCTTTTAGGACTGGGCGCGAATGCCAATTCCCCAGAGCTATTATATCCCAGCGCCCGTACATCATACCTTGTACGACGTAGATGTTCGCGGGACCGGCGCCGGCCTTCGCTGGGTCCAGAAAAATACAGGTTGGCGCGTGTCAGCGGGGATCGAAGCGGGTGCGATCTCGCATTGCCCAGATGAACGGATAGGGGGACCATTGTTGTACATGCATATATATTCGGTTCGTAAGCCGAGATGCGATCGCGACCAAGGCGGATCAAATCTGCAGCGGGTCAGAGCATGTTCTATGTTCCGGTCAGCGATTGCCCTTCCTTTGACACGCACGCACGTACGATGCCCAACGTCATGAGAGCTGGGCACGAGCGACGTCAAGGAAGAAAGTTTGTTGGAGACTGGAAATGTGTCCAGCGCGCAACCGCGATTGGCGAGCGAAGCTCTGCGGAGTCACAGGCATGTTGTTTCAAGGCGTCCGTGTAGTACTTATAGGTAGGGAATGCTGTCAGCATCTTCCCGAAAACTAATACCAAAAATCTCTCCATCAGTATCTCGACTTTTGCCAAGAGGTGACTCGAATGCAAGGGCCTTATGGGACTGTGCTACTTGCGTTAACATACCCCTTGGTAGTAAAAGCCTGGTTCTTATCGACGGACGAGATTTCATGACATTGGGTGCGACGTCAGTCAGTCACCACGATTGGAGAAGAGCGTAAACACAGTGAAGCACTCACCGAAAGGGCGTGCGCTGTTGTATTTGCAGATGGATTGGATCGGTGGAGGATGCCAGAGATAACGATGGAATGCATTGGTGCGTATTGTGATAGCAGGTTATATACCGTCAATACATGATAATTAAATGCACATATTGGTCCGGGAAGCGTCGCAAAAATAGATTCTATTAAAAGTGGGGAACATATGATAAGGAAGCGTTGATACTGTACAGTAAAGCGTGACTCGATAAGCTCGCAACGGTCAGGCAACGTTCGGAGAGGACCGTTTGGGCTCTGGCTCCCTAAGGTCATCCGATACCACAGGTGAAGGAGTCGTCGCATCCTCACGCTTGCGTTTTCGCGTCTTTTTCTTGCGCGCTTCTTCATCCCACTCTTCTTGCAAGTGAGCTTTCAGCAGGGGCATATTCTTCATGTCTCGCTCGCATCTCCAACAACAAAGGTCCTCTTTGAGAAGGTGTTCGTAGTCGCTCTTCTTTAGCCGGGACATCTATTTTTGAATCAGCGTTCAGGGTTGGACGTCTTCCGTGCCGACAATTAAACATACTTTTCCAAAGTAGGATGGCTCCTCGTCAAACCATGAAAGGACTTCATGCAGGTGCAAGAAGAAACCAAGCTTGGGGTGAAACGAATTATAATGTTTCTTGTGCTTCAGCTTTTCTGCGCATAGATCGTCCGACAAAACATGAAGGTGTAGATGTCTGCAATTGCGTACATTGGTATTAGGAACACCGGTGAGAATATCACGATGGCGAAGAGTGAGCTTACTCCATGCTCGAGATGGCATGAAATCCTGTCCAGATCCCCCATCGGAACCCGTACCGATTCCGCATCTCCTCGCGAATCATGTTCTTGACATTCTGGGCCGCGTCGTTCAATTCCAGGAGAACTTGTTTCGCGCGTGCTTTGTCACCCTTGAGTAGGGTACGAAGGCTAGTGAGCTCTGACGCGCTCAGTGATGGTCTGGTACGTGGTAGGACTAAAAAGTGAAAAATTGACTTTGGGAACGCGTCGAACACCGTTAAACAGGTGTCGGTGTACTCAAACAGGACCGAGGGCGGTAGCGTTTCTGGTTTCGCCTCTTGCGCATACCTACGCAAGACCGACAAGTGCGACATGCGTGGTAGTAAGTAGCTTGGACCAAGAAAACTTTCATGGTAACTTATAATACAGTTACATTTCAGGGATACACATTTACATATTCAATGAAGTGGTTTACGTCTTACCTCCCCGCCTTTAGTAATTCTCTCATATTTCCGCTCAGTGTCGGAAGTGTGACTATCATCTTCTCACTACTTGAATCACCGCTAGCTGTGCTCCGGCGACGGATAGCAGCATTCGAGGATGAAAACTGACCCTTATCCTCGGCGTGTCGCCGGTCGATATCCGCCACGAGCTGGGCATACGAGAGGAAGAGTACTTCTGCTTGGGCTAGGGTAGAGTCGAGCTCGATGGTCATACTAAGTTCATTGCAATACTAGATGAAAACGCAGTATCTGTTAGATTGTAGCATCGGCGAAACCATCGGCACTCACCTTCAAGATCTCATCGAACTGAGGAGATGAGCGGGTAAGATCGGCAAAGCGAATCAACAAGACTGCGTAAACGAACCTCGACAAGGTAACGTAAGATCATATCACGGTGCGACTCGAGGATGGCGAGTGCTATGAAGAGGACAAAATTATTGCTGTAGTAATCTGTCCAAAGCACCTCCCAGAGTCGCAGCACATCTTGGAAGGGAAACTCGCGTTTGAATGCGATCAACACCCAACTACGAAATAAGTCGGACGAAACGCTCGATAACTCTCAATATTTACCGAAAACAGAAGAACAAATTGAGGCCTTCAGTTTTTTCTGTCGAGTGTATTCAGCAGGCAAGGCCCAAAGAACAGATGAGCTACAAACCAAAGTGCCGATACAACTCAGGATCCATCATACTAATGAGTTCTTGTAGGGTGGACAACTGCTTCTTCATTCCGCTCTGGTCGCGAAGGAAGTTTTGACCCTGAGCAGGCATTAGGCACCAAAACACTCAGCCACGAGAAGACACACCATACGGTTCATGACTTCCGCGAAACACCAGAATGTCAGCTCTTCCTCTGCATCCATCACCACGTATAGTGGTGCACAAAGATCGGACATTCCTTGCACATATCCTCCAATTCCGCATGTGTCAGCACCAGACACGGTCGGGTAACTCCGTGAAACTCACCAAGATCTTTATCATAAAAGTTGTATGTCAGAAGAATACCCCCCATGCGGTCGATATGCTCATTACTGGGGGACTGTGCTCCAATCTCCGCGAGCTGGGGCGAGATCGTAGAATACCGTCGGAGAGTGCGATTCGCCTCCGGATCACCATGCAAGTCGTCGTAGCTGTACGAGAAGAGCGGATGAGTACGATCTGTTCGGCGGCAGTCTACATCTATGCGATGCCGTTCCTCGAGAATATCCGGTCGATCGAAAACCTCTGGTACACCACACCACTCATTTTTGATTTCGTGGTAGCGTTTCCTGAGCAGGATTTATCAACATCACGGGTATACTTGAGGAGTCAAACAAACCTCTTCTCTTCCCACCTCTTCTTCCGCTCCTTGGTGTCAACGTCCCACGCATGAACGCCAAGAAGAAAAGGCCAGATCTTCTTCCTGAGCGTTCCCGCAGGTACTATTCCTCTCCTGAATACTTCTCGTTGCATCTCCTCAATTCTCACCTTGGGCCGCCCATCGGCCGCAAACCACTTTTGCCATGTCTTCTCATCAACCGGGCTATGGGGATCTCTTGATGTCTTTGGTGTTGGCAAATTGACAGCGGAGTGCAGCAGCTCAAACACCCCGAGTGAAGACGTTTCTTCTGCCAAATCTGGGGTTGATGCAGGCAACGCCTGCGCCTCTCTTCTCCTTGCTCTATCGCCTTCTTCGGCCACAATACGCGCCCATCGTGCGAGATAAACGCGGGCACTCTCAAACTCTCCAACACCACCCTTCTCGACCCAACTACCCCACTCCCATTCGCCATTGGCACTCACAAGAGACTTGACGGGATCGGGAAGGTGTGGAACGATGGGCTTTGCAAGGGGATGAGACAGAATGTTCTGTGCAGCATGGCGCGTGGCACGCGTGATGTTAGAGAAAGATTGTAAAAGCGCGACACGGGCCTGGGATGTATTTTGCGTTGTCGAAACAGAAGGCGGATAAAGAGAGCGATGCAATACTGACGAGCGATTCGAATATGGACTGGTTGTACTAGTGGAGAGGGAACTAGAAAGTGGTCTGGGACGACGATGAGCGGGGACAGGCGAGTGGGAGTTTGTATACGATGATTGTGCAAGGATATCATCTACAGCATCATCGTCGAATATCTGAGTGGAATGTGTTTCTATGTCCGCTTTTGAGGGATCGACTATGAACAGGGTTGGCTGGAGAGAAGAACGCAGGAGGTGAGCGTAACACCGTAAACGTGATATGAGATCTTCTCCTCCCCAAGACACGGATGTACGTGTAGCGGACCCTGAAATTCTTGAAGAAGCAGGTGGCGGGTATGCGTTAGAAGAGTCCCGTCGATTATGTGTGCGCGACGGAAGGGATATTGATAATGATTCATCATCGTGAAAATGCAGTGTTGGTAACGTGGATCCGTTGATGAGATTGATGCCCATGGTACCGTCTATTCAAATATTCAACAAAAGGGGGCGACAAAAAAAAGTCTCGCGTCACTCACACCATGACGACAGAGTCGGTGGATGAACCAAGAGGGAATATATGGATGTTAAGGGAACAGAGAATGCATATGACTCTGGTCGCTGAGTTGGTAGGTCGATAAGGACTGCGTCTACGACGGGTGGTGAGAGAGAATAGGGGATGAAATTAAAGATCGATGCTAACCTTCGTCTTCGTCCGAGATAGCCCTTTCTTCGGTCTTGACGAACTTGTCCCATTCCTCTGCCCCTTTTTCGTTCAAGAGTGTCTCTGGTATCCATGCGAGCAAATAAGTAGGGTTGACTGCCTCCTACGAGCCATGTTAAGGTGTGTTTAATAGGAACTATGGGTACGTACGCGTTTGACGAGCGCTACAAAACCAGGAATGTTGTCCCTCGCATAGGCGGTGGGATTGACGTAGACCTTGGACTTGCTGTAGAGGAGCCTGTACTTGCTCTCCTCGTCTGAGAGCGTGTTGTCGTTGCTGGACGTTCGCTTTATTTCGACCATGGAATCTGACTGTCAGAGAGGGTGTCGGCTCACATGGAGGTAATCGAGAAGTATTCAGACTTACAGAGACGACAGAAAGGTTAGATTCGGAAAGAGAAGGATCGCCACCACGCATGCTCTCATGTACTGTTGAAGCTGCGGACTACGGTGCACTGTACAGAACAAACCCGTTTGTGGCAATATTGTATCAGAACAGCTATAAGTGCTAGTACATAATCTAGTAATGAAAAAGAGGACGTGGTAAGGTTTGGATGGATGTCATACTCGGGAATGCGAATCGTGTAAGACTGGTGCAAATGTTTAATGAATGAAAGAGCAAGAATGCAGGCATGTACGAAAGACATCACTTCTCCAAGTTGCAAGCATGGTCGGTGATGAAGTGGTAAATAAACACGAAGTGGATGGAAGTAGACCAACTGCGTTAGATAGGTGAACGTCCGATTATATGCTGATAAGAAGGAAATGATAAGAGTGGAGAATAGGCAGAGGGATTAAACAGATGTGACCGTTCAGAACGGTGGGATTGATGCTGCGTGGAAAGACGCATGGCTCTGCTTGGATCAAACAGGATATGAGGGGGCAGTGTCCTTGGAGGATCTAGAAAGGAATCCGTCGGCCGGCGAATCGGTGATTGTTGCCGAATAGAGAGATCACTAGAGGGATTCGAGCGCAGAGATGTTTTTCTGCGCCACACAGGCCCAGAAGAAGGAATACTGTCCAAGAATGCGACAGGAACCTCGTAGAGATGCAGATGAGAAAGGTCTGCGAGATCACAGGCAGTTGGCCTGGGCAGCTCGAGTGAGAAGATCCAAAGGAGCTGGTCGAATAGGGATGGCTATGCAAAGGCATCGAACGGGCAGTCAAGGCGTTGTGGGTAACGACGGCGCCTGGTAGAGCGTGCAGAGAGACGGGACGAGGCACATCTCTTGTGTGGTGGTGCACATGAGGTGGGGGATTTGAAGTTCCGTTGCAGTGCGCCAGGGGGAGTGCACTGTGCACACGGAGGCGGAGCGGGAACGGAAGTGCCTTTGTCACGCCATTACATGACAGGAACTGCCGGCAAAAGCTACATAAACGAAGCCGGATCCTAAAGGACTTACAACTTCACTTTAGCCTCGCCCCACTGCTACTCGGATGAACATCGATAATCCCCGCCTCGAAGACGATTTCGGTCCCGGAGAGCATGAAATACTTAATAAAAATCTTCCCAATTTGGGATTTATTCCTGCAACGTGCTCAAAAAAAAACCCTTATTGCTCTGGGGAACCGTATTTTGGTCAGGAAATTGACTCCTTAAAATTTACAAAAATGTCTCTAATTGCATGGAGCCTGAACCCATTTTGCAAGACATTCTTATTGATGGTCAAGCACAATGGTTATAGAGATATCCAGCTTCTGAGTGAAGAGCTTTTCTGCATCTGAGTCTATCATAGAACCACTTTGTCCAGATGAATATAAATTCAAGTTCATGCAGGAATGATATTAACTTTGGGTTTTCAAAATGCCAGCACCAATCTGCTGATCCCAAATATACTGGTCAGGCAGGTCATCACTCTGATTTTAGATATTTTACTCATTCTTATTCTCTGTGAATAGAAAGTGTTACTGAGGGTTGGGAGGGAATATTGTATGTTGACAGTGCTGCAGTCACTCTTTGGAATGATGGTTTTAACAGTCAACCAGGAACCCAGAACTAAATGTCTATGTGAGATATTCAGCAATCATTTAGTTGTCTGGGATGGGCAAGTCTTGTGCTGTTGATAAGATGAGCAAGTCCCATTTCATGATCTCTATTAATGTGGGAACCTGATGCTAATGGTATTGCTGCAAATTAGTCATTCTCTTCTACTCTAAATATTCTCATTCCAGAGTGTCCCCTATCAGACATTCTAGTCTTAATTTCCTATCTGAGACTGATTCAGAGTGCAATGCTCTCCTTCAAAACTGCTCATTTCTTCAATCAAAATTGTTCTTGAATTGCAAATTTCCAAGACCTTGTTGCACAATTTAGGAACTACATGAAAAAGTGTATGAAGCTGATGTTGTATGATGAAAATCAGAAAAAGTTTTATAAAAATGTTATCTTGCATGCCAATGTATAAAACAACATTTCACTGGGTTCTTGAGAGCTCATAGGATATGAAAGGGATTAATCACTATATATGAGGACTATTTTACTTCTGACAAGAAACCATCAGACAATGCAATCAATGGCCACTTGCTCAATGCTGTATTATCATTGTGTATGCCCTTTGCCAAACTATGCAATGTTCTTGCAGAGAAGAATAGAGAATTCAAATTGTTGGATAATAAACCAGCATCTAAGTGACACAAGACCATGCAAGCAGGTGAATTATCTAACTTGGGAGTTTTCATTTGTCATCCTTGCAGTTAATGAAACCTTTATGCATGTCCAGCCATTCTGTAAGTGATATGAATTTGCATGCTTATACATAAAATGGCCACAAAGCAGGCAATGGTCTTGGTTTGAAGAAATATTGTCATGCAATCTTTTTCTTGACTTCTGGAACTTTGTTCACTGTCATCTTTCCCCTGCAGGTTCAATATTGAAAAGGACATTATATTTCTATTTTGCAAACTTGGTTTTAATCAATTGGTGATGTGCCTAAGATTTGGCTTTGGTCAAGTCTCACTTTTGCAGGTTACATCTGATGAGCTCCTTACATCATATGGTTGACCTTTGTATAGTATGTCCTACATACATGTGCTCTTCCATTTGGTTTCTGCTAATTTTTCTACAGATGGGCTGTGACATATTAAATTCAATCTTTCAACTTATGGCTTACAAGCTATTAGGTGGCTGTGCTAGTATGAAGATAGTCAGTTATGAGCAACAGCTTGCTTGTCTCACTTAGAGAATTTCCATTGAATTCTTCTCCACAACATACACCTCTTTCATAACAGATACAGAGATGAAACAGGTCAATCCCCATATGTGCATTGTTCTCAGGATTTGTGGTGAACTGGAATTGATGGTTACCACTATGCCTTTAGAACCCACTTTTTTCTAAGGCAGTACCATATACCATACTATCTAATAAATATCAACCAGGATTTAATGCCCTTCAGGTATTTGCAAGAAATTTTTAATGGTTTTGCCACAATACTAGATGAAGATGTGTTTGTTAGCTTGTACATATATGGATAATATTCTTATTCACTCTGACAGTGATGCTATCCACAGTATATTGCTCACACCAAAATTGTTCTACAGCACCTTAGGAAACTCCACCTATCACTCAAGGTCCCAAAATGTTCTTTTCATGTTTCTGAAGTAGAATATTTAGGGACAATCATTGGTCATCATAAAGCAGCCATGAATCCAACCAAACTAAAAGTCATTACCAAATGGCAACCTTCCAAGTCAGTAAAAGGAGTACAGACATTTATTAGGTTCTATAATTTCTACCAGAAGTTTATTGCTAACTTCTCCACTATCACACAACCTCTAATTGAACTGAGCTGAAAAAACAAACCTTGGCACTAGAACAAACCACTAGAAACTGCATTCTGGACTCTTCAATCCATCTTTCTCTTAGCACCAGTACTATGTCTTCCTGATGTCACCTCTCCTTTTTTCATGATGACTGACACCTCTCTCATAGCCACTAGAGAAGTATTAACACAAAAAGATGGAAACAATGACCTTCATCCATGTGCTTACATTTTGAAAATGTTATCTTCCATCAAGTAAAATTATGACATCTATGACAGAGAACTCCTTGCTGTCACCCACACTCTTTATAAATGGCATTGCTACCTTCAAGGAACCCCATACATGGCCACCATACTTACAGATCACAAAAACTTGTTCTATTTCCATTAACCTTGCAAACTGTCTCACACACTAATTGTTATTCCTTTAAAACTTTGACATCACATTTATTCATGTCCCTGGCTCTCACATTGGGCCTGCAGATACTCTATTCTGAAAAGATAATGTTGATACAGTACCTCTGACAACAATCAGGAATCTATCCTCCTTCTGGAATTCATGTTCATCTATACCCTTACCTTGCCCTCACTAAAAAGATAAGCTCTTCTTTCACCTCAGACCCTCTTGTCTTAGATGCTATCACCAAAACAACTGCCAGTTCCCCACTCTTCCCATGGTCCTCTGTTGCTGACTGGAACTCTGATGATGGCAAACTCAATTTAAAGGACAACTATGCTGTATGTTCCAGAATCTGCCCAACAAGACTTAGTCTCTTATATCCATACTTCCTATGCAGGTGGACATGGTGGCATTCTCTGCACTACAGCTTCTACAGCTCATAACTACTAGTGGCCAGGGTTGTCTACCTTCATTTGCTGATTTATGTCTGGATGTGCTGTTTGTCAAGCAACTAAAGTGAATACTCATTCAACCATTTCCCTGGTCAATAGATATGTTTCATAATGGTCATGATTGACCATGGGCTTACAAAGGGGGTAATTCTCTCCCTCTGCATGAAAACCACCAATGCAGTAGGTGTTGCATGACTATATTTTGAAAGTGTTTCTTTGGTTTGGGCCTTATGATTCCTGCATCTCCAATAGAGGTCCCTAGTTTGTCTCTACCTTCTCTAGAAAACTTGCCCACTCCTCAACTACAACTTAAAACTCTCTACTGCATATCACCTTCAAACAAACAGAGAAACTGAATGAACCAGTCAGACACTGAAAACATGCTTAAGAATCTTCTCTCAAGAACAACTGGATAAATGGGTAGGACTATTTTCTATGGCAGAGTTTTCCCACAACTCTGTAGTCCATGCATCAACTCAAAAAACCCTGCTTTCTCTCATATTTGGTTATGAACCCTGTTCTTACAGTGTCCCCCATCAGAAAAATGGTTGTTGAATCTTGAAGAAGCAAGGAGGAAAGCCCTTGCCACACACAAGAATGCTGTTCAAATCATGAAAGAACAGACCTTCTTCAAGTCCCATCTGTGGAAACAGATGAAAAAGTGTGGTTAGAAGCAAAATACCTCTACTTCTGCCACACATCAAAGAAGCTTCTCTTCAAAAGAGAAGGCCCATTTGAAATAACCTGAATAGTCTCTCCTATCACCTACCACCTCCAACTTCCACAATCATGAAAAATCTGTGACATGTTCTATGCCTCTTCTCTATTCTCCTACTAGGAAACTCCTGAACATGGCCCCAACTTCTTAATGCTCCTGTTCAAGAGGATAGAAGGTGAGGAAAAAAATAGACAGGATTTTTCAGTCACAGGGGAACATGTAGAAGAAGACAATATCTTGTGCCATGAAAAGGGTACCTATTGGCAGAGAACATCTGAAAACCCAAGTTCAATCTGGAAAACACTTTTGAGGTCCTGACAGAATATGAGACAAAGCACAACCTCTGATTGTCCCCATCAACACCTCACCAACCTAGTCTCATAACACATTCAACCACTATGTCTTCTGCCTCCACTATCTTCACCACTGTCCACATTCATGCAGAATGCCTCCCCAAACACCACTGTTGCATCCTTTATGATGTCATTTTCACCAACCTTTGCATTCTCATCATTGTTGAAAGAGACCAGGAGTTCCTCCATTTTCCTACCCTCCAAGCTCTCATGCACCTTTTACTTCAATTACATTCCATCTCCTTGTTATACAATGAATTTCACCCCAATGATGACCCCACTACCATCTGTCCCATTAAATCTGCCAACACCTCTGCTTTCCTTCACATACTAGATCCCCTTTGTTATGAAGAACTTTGAATAATTGTCAATTATATCTCTATAGCAGTGTTATGCCCAATCCTTGTACCCCTCATGTGTGCCATGTCCTGAGAAGAAAAGGACACTTACATACAGTGACTCCAAAAAGCATTGCAATGTTTAACCCTGATGCAGTGCACAAAGTGCACTGCAAACACACTTACAGTGGGCTCAAAAACCCTTTCAATGTTTACCCTAACAGCAGTGCATGAAGCACACTGCCACACACCATGGGAATTTTGCTTAGCTTTGGTGGAGTTATAAATAGTACTCACTCTTGGCTATGAAAGGGCCCCCTGAGTCATATGATTTGGTTCACACACTGTGGAGATATCATCATTTCAAGTCAGCAATGTCATTGAAAGGGTTTTTGAGCTTTTGAATTGGATAGGGTATTAGTACTTGGTATAGCCTCCTT